>JABBWL010000219.1:0-109554 GCA_016758765.1 Suillus cothurnatus | reverse complement strand
AACACTGCGTTTCTTGATGCAGGTATGACGAAGTTAGTGGTGAGCATCGGGTAGCGGCTGACACCGTGGTGCGTCGTGGGTTGTTCTAATGGTATCGTAGCGTCATGAATGTCGTGGGCCGTGGGGGCTGGCATTGGTTGTCGTATTGGTTGTCGTGAGTGTCGTGGAATGATGTTTGTCCGAGAACGTCGTAGACTCGGCGTCGTTAAGGTGCTGTCTCGAGTATCGTGATTGATCTTACTTGGTGGTGTCATGGCGTTTGAATGTCGTGATGTGTCATCAAACGGTCGTGATGGTGTCGTACTATGATCGTCGGCGGCCTGTAGCCCGTGTTGAGCAAGTCTCGAATGCCGTGGGCCATAGTGATTGGCGTTGTCTGTCATGAATGTCGTAAAATAGTCTTCGTCTGAATGTCGTCAGTGTACTGTGTCCAGTGTAGTGAGTGGCCTTGCTTGATAGCGTCGTGGCGTTAGTAGCGTGATGGATGTCATGATGGCATTGCATTCTTCTCGTCAGTGGCCCGTGACCATGGTGGCCTCTCGCAGGATTGTTGTTAGTAAGTAGGTGGCGGTTGTCAGTGTTATAGTCAATAATGAAGCCGCGGGCGAGCGTGAGATGCTGGAGATGTTGGGAAGTACATTGCTGGGTTAGCGAAGGTCGGAAAGGCGGTGGTGGCTGGAATCGCGGCTGAAACTGCATTTGTTTGGTGGCGAAGTGACGCAAGGCGGGCCTTGATTCGCGAACCAGGCTCTAAAGTTGACGACATGTCGAATGTAAGAGGGAGTAGTGATCCTGGCGACGTCTGGTGGTTACCGGCCAGCATCGAGGTGAGCCCCACCTCCGCCATGGCAGTGACCCATGTGTCCATGAGGTCTGTTTTTTCGACGCGAATCTGTTCGCAGACTTGCACAAGGCGACCGACTAGTAATGCTGAAATCAATACAAAATTTGACTATGAAGAAGACCGACCAATTCTGTTGTGTTCGCTGAAGGTGAGAACGGATGATGCTGTGAGAAGCAGCGTTCATTCGCGAAGGCCTAGGTTTGCGCTAATGAAATGATTAGTGAGATACTGAGCCTGACATTGAAAACATTCATACCTTCTGCTGCTTGAGTTTATATGGGCGCGACTTCTCGGCGTGATACAGAAGCGTTGTAGGTGGGAGAGGGGTGAGTCGACCAGCGGCGTATTTAGTAACGAGTATCAGTGGCTTTAGCCAGGAGGCGGCAGCCTTGGTCTTGTGAGCTAACACGTCAGTGGGATGAGTGGGTCCAGAAGGGTTAGTGTCAGTATTTGGGGGTAACAACATTGGGAAGCTATCGAGTGGAGCAAGTGGTCGAAAGTTCGGTGAACGAGAGGAAGCATTGCAGATAGAGAGAACATTTTCGATAATGAGAGCATTGTCAGGAGCGAGAGCTAACGTGCGTGGGGGCAGGGTCTCGATACAGTGTTCGATGTTTTTGGTGTCCAATGCTTCACTGATGTCGGTGATGACACTCTCCACGTGTATGAGGTCGTCGTGAGAGAGGGAGTTGGCAGTCTTCATCGCCTGAGGCAAGACGTCCGTGAGATGTGCGGATTCAGGAATAGAATCTCCAGTAATGGAGATGGGCGTTGCCTGGCACTTGTCGACTGGTAGGACAAGTGGCCGAATATACGGCATACAGAAGGGGCTAGTGATGTCGATAGTTGTGCTGGGGGCTGGGACATCGACGCAGTCGTCATCCATAGTAGCATGTGCTGGTGCTCGCACCCCGTGGTGTAGCACAGAATAGTTGTCCTGTAGAGATTCAAATGTTAGGCAATGTAAAGTTTAGATATGATGCTCCATACCTCGTCAGAGAAGATGTCCTTTGAACCATCGTCACTGACTACCAGAGTGTCGGATGTGATCGAAATCGGTTACAAATGGCGAGATTTGACAAATCGGGGGTAGTGATGTTGCAGGGCATTGATTCTGGTACAGGTGACGATAAATAGTGCTGAAATGGTAGCAAGACGTCCTTCAAGCGGTCGTCGTCGCAGGCTACAAGGGTAGTATCCAATGTGTGAGAGAGGCGCTTACAATCGGCAGAATATGGCAAATCGAAAGTAGTAGTAATGTCGCTGGGCATTCTTGATCTGAATACAGGTGACGATGACAATGAAGATGGAGACAAATGAAATGACTGAAATAATGGAAAAAACTTCTCAGCTGGAACTGGCAGTACAAAATTCGCGGGCGGGTAACAATCTGGAGTACCTTGATGTAGCTTACATACTGGGCACACCGTTCCAAGCAGCCTGGGCACTGCAGGGATGGCATCAGGAATGTGCCCGCCAGCGGAGGGCGCACTGGTATCATTGCTCAGATATATTGATGCGGCCTCGTCGGCGGCTAGGATCAAGATGATTGTCGACTTGACCGCTGACACGACGAGGCCGGCGGAAACCTTCTTTGGTCCAGATCGGATTGGACAGAGAACTGTTTCCTCGAAGAACAATACCGAGATTAAGCCCGTAATGGCTACGCGCGAAGCAACGTAGAAGGTAGTAGAAATCATTGTTAATGAATGGCAGAATATCGTTTGAATGTACGCGCGGCGTGCTGGCAAGATATTCGACAGGGCAATCCTAAGATATCCCGTGTTATTTATACCGGTCACGATATTTGTGCGTGCTTGCCCACTGGATAAACAAACCCGATCGCGACGCGTTGCAGTCACGTGTTATAAAATCAATCTATGTATACGCATCCGAGCATTGCGTATGGAGTCTGGACAGCTAGAAACGCGGTAGACAGTGAATATCGTCGACTCGGATCGCTTTCCCCATACACAGACAATTAGCTTGTTATGTCGAACACAGAATGTTACCCCATCTTCGGAGTGGTTATCTCGGAATGACCGCCACCCTCAAGCTGCAAGACACCTATCTCGACGCGAGCCTCCTAGTTGGTCCGTGCCCCATCGAAGTTGAGCGTCACAAGACAGACAGGTACGATCGTGATATAGCGTCGTTCTCGAGCACTATCGCATCTCGTTCGTTTCCAGCGCGTGAAGAATTAGTTGCAAGTTTCTAATATGGATTTAACCGATCCGTCTTGAACGACACGATGCAACAACCATCGTTTTCGAGATTGGAATTGGATCCCTGTTCTCGTCTTGGTAAGAATTTATCATTTGCAACAGAATGTTGAATACCTTCCAAAAGACACGGTTCTTCGGCCTAGATTGGACAATGCACGCGTCGTTTCGGGTGCACAGATCCTCCAAAAGGCCCAACGTCCATTTTAACACATCCACCAGTGTTATTTTTGCATTCGAGGAGCTCGTCGAAGGTGACTATAACAGACACATCAACCGGTGGCTGCTCATTCCGGAATTACGAGGTATGATATCAGATCTTCCGACAGCATCTAGAAATTTCGTTCGAGGTTATTGGAACGGGCATGCAAACCTGCATCCGTTCCAGTCCGACCCGTGGTACCTTGCTATTGATGGCCGAGGCTTTACCGACACTGTGGATCCGCTGTTGTAGAGCGTGGAGGACCTTACTCATGCACACCACCATCACCACTCACGACGACCCTTGTATCTATTTGCCATCTCCAAACTATGATACAAACACGGCATAGTGCGTGCACGACCGGTGTATTCGTCACATCAAGGACCGACACTTTCTTGCGACTGATGGGCGTAGCATGCGACGGTGAACGATCAAATATAGTAGCCCCGGACGTAGCCCTGCTTCTATAAAAGATCCTGAATTTTCATCAATCTGACCAGGGGGCCGGTCAGAGCCATGAAAGTAACCTCTCTAAAGGGGACTTGTAATCGATGTCGTCTACATCAGACCAAATTATATTATACCCTCACCATCTCACCATGCGGTTTATGCAGTTGTTGCGAACGTAGTTCTGTCTCAAGGTACACCAAGGCACACCTTTGCACCACACTGTCCACACATGTCCTTTTTCGTGGACCTCATCACCTTATCACCCCGCAAAATATCCCTATCCCCTGTTGAGAATTCCGAATTAATTGACGCCATTCACAGCCCCTCATTCGGTCCGACACCCTCGTTGGCAAACAGACTGCAGTGCGCACTGCGGACTCAAGCTGCGGATTCTAAGTGGTCTTGCCAAGTACGTGGACATGGTGCATCTCCGGCACTCGCATCTGATCATCGGAAGTTGACAGGGATTACATCGCTAACTTACATGAGATTGTTAACAAGTCTTTGCTGTCCCCTGTGCTTCCGCATTCTTCGAAGGAAGCACACGGGAAATTCCTGGGAGCTCAGGTATAATATTATAATGACATCGTGATATCGTCAAGGCCGGCGATCTGTACTGCCCTTGTACATGTACAGCATGATCTAAGGCGTACCCTCGATATTCAGTGTAACATTTGTTACGATGGTACGGGGCGTTCATCAGATTCGAAGCATAAATGAATGTGCACGGGATATATGTGTATTCACAGTGATCCCAGACCGCATGGTGGTGTGATCGTCGATGCATCGATAATGAATCAATCGTTCAAAGATAAATTTCATCTATGCTCAAATCTGCTCATTTACATATCTAGAGCAACATCCGATTCCTGCGAGATAATGTAATGACCAGGCGGCCGGACTCTCCGAAATAATGCGGAGTATCTATCTGCATGATCAGTTCACTTGTAAAACATCCTGATCATGAGAGTGAATTAAGGCTAGTATCTGTAGAAAGTACCGCGAACCACTGGTGTCCATATCTTCATTCACGTAATAGTCCCTTTCAAAAGTCCCTTTCAAAGTCATCAATAGCCTTCAGATGTTGGTGGATAAGCCCTTCGCGCGCCACCATATGCTCCTTGTCCGTAACCACCCTGGGCACCATACGCTTGCTTCCCGCCGTAATATTGCCCACCACTACAACACCGCCCACAAGGCTCGCGGCGCCAGCGTGGTAGCTTGATGCATCCTCCTCATAGTCTGTACTAGGAGCTGTAACTGAAGCCGTGAGAAGTGGGTCCTTGACTTCCAAACCGTAGCTTTAGATCCAACAGAAAACTCGAGGTCTTCACGCTGTATAAAATATTATAGATAGATGGAACGGATAACAGGGAACAAACGCACTGTGATACTGTCCCAGTATTTGTAGACCATCATAACACTCAACAAGACACACAGAGTGAAGAAGAACAGGCCATCCAAGTAATGCGTGATAGCGTTACATATGGTGACGCTAAACGCGAACAGAAGAACTTGAGCGATCGCATAGAACGCGATTCCAAAGATGATGTCACCGAGGGGCCAGCGGTCGTCAAGAGTTCGGAATACAAGAACGAGTTGCAATATGGTATATGTGGTGACGCACAGGATGGGCCAGATGAGGTAAACAACGAAGAGCGCGATAGGTTTCGATGGGGAGAACGAAGCAAAAGATTTGAAGGTGGCGATAGCGATGAAGAATGATCCTCCAAAGACGGCGAAACAGGATATCCGAAGGAGCCAAAGAGAAAGAGGTGTCCCGTCTTCAGCGAATTGGAACCCGACGAATCCGTTGACAAGCAAACAGCAGTAGGCAGCTGCTACTAGACCTGTATAAACTGCAGCAAACCACTACGTACTTTTGGTATAAGATCATCGCATGATTTTGCATGATAACTCACGGGATAGCTAACGTTTGCGGTCGGTATGATTCCCGAGTCTAAGAACATTGCGAGAAGTTCAATGATCATGTACATCCAAAAGAACATCATGATCTCTTTCCGTCCCACTGCGGTATACTTTGAGCGAATATGGTATATCATAATTGCAGTCATGATTATTGCAACGATGTGGACAAAAGATGTGGCTAAAACGGATGAAAGTTAGCCTTGATCGGTGAGTACGCAGTATCCATGGACTTACCAGGCTGGAAGATGAGGGTCTGGCCGATTTGAACGTTGCGTGAGTAGCACGTAGGTTCTACGCCTTGTCCAGAGGTACCCAACAATGGACAAATGACGAGAGCAGCAGTGCTGCACACTCCATCGAAGGAGCCAAACGTGATTGTCATGGCTCGTTCTAGATATGAGTGATTAGAAGGGTATTTTGTGAGCTTTTGATAGGTGTGCGCCCCAGCCTGGTTACGTTGGGAACTTTGAAGAGATTGAACACAAGCGAGCGAAACGTGATTAGTTCAAATGATTCAAGGATATCTTCTGGCGAGTCTTCAGCTAACTGGCCTGCAAGTAAACCGCCTGGCGGGTATTGTTGTGAAAAGACAGAGTGGGCTCGTCGCCCTATGTGAATGCGGTAGGTTCAAGCCGAGATGGACGACTACAAGGTTGAATTTCGATCCCACGCCACTTCCAGGCGTGTCCACATGCTTGTCTCTCCCTTAGCCCACTAACTTAGAATCGACAACTTGTCCTCTGGTCTCTCGTCGATCAAAGGCAGCCGGTACGGTCGCCTGAAATGAAGTCAACGACACTCTGATACTACGGCGAATACATGTTTCGGAATTCCGGTCTCTCATACTTCGTTTGCCTTGGTGACCTTTCATGAACATTTCAATATAGCTCCTCAAGGACTTTTACAATCGCTTCTGATTACACACTGTTCCGCTCTCCATTGCAAGGTAATTCCTGATTAGGTCAGATTAGGTGCGTTCGCCCTGGTCCCATATACCCCGCCCATGCCGGATTGTTAACGTTGTACGGTTCGGTTGTTGAATGACCCTTTGAAGCAAACCAGAGCAACCGGTGACTGCAAGATCCGCGTTTTTTTTACTTACGAAAACGTGAGCCTGGTCAGACACGGTACCCGTTGATATCTCCCACCATGTCACACGTAAATAACGGATCACCTACATATGTCTTATGATTTCGCCGCACTGTGGGCAGAATGTACGTGCACTGCGCAGACGCTGCATTACCTTTGTTAAACTTGTTCTGAAATCCTTAGTCTGAATACCACGTGCCCCGCCATCACACCAATGCACGAACACGTGTATATAATTACTACAACAGCTCATATTACTGGTTACTAGTGTCAGTATTAGAACTCGGTTCATCGAATTCAGATACCTTTCGTATTTCTAGTAGTCTCCTTCTGCGAACACCGGACCAGTGACTAGTGCTGACGACATCGCACACGCTGATCTATGTGGGAATTTCGGGAATACAGTGCGTCACCTTGACTATTCAGTTTGGAGCATAACAAGTATCTCCTTTGGGAGTAAGCCGTTTAGTATCTAAAGACTGTGGCTAACTGAGCTTGAGTTTATACGCCCACTCCCATGGATGGGGTAATGGCCTTGCTCCATGGTTCTCAAGGTAGACAGGCGATTTGTTTCGGATCGTCCGTTTCAAATCAATTGTGCACACACCGGCTGTGATTCTTCGCAAGAAGTTTTCAACGCCAATAGCGGCCAACAGCCACGTTGGCACAGAACCTTACTGAGTGGCGTTTTTACGAGCCTTTTAGTTTCCTAACGTTCTGGGCCTTTGACTACAGAGTTACAGTAGTACTAGTTCGTCTGATACTCCGTGGTTCTTTTGTCCAGAAATGAGCCCTGGACCAAGTCTTATTCGTTACCGCCAGATCAATGGCCACAGCCGAAGTATCGAAAAACCCTTTTCCTTGCGTTCATCAAATGACGCCGCAAGGGTCACGTACAGTGTGTATCGCAAGTTTGGCAAGGTTTGTTTACAATCAGATCCGGATGACGGTCTGGCTCAGCCATTTTGGTGTGCCACAACACTTAGTACTACTACTATGGATAGCAGCTTCTCGGAAGACTTCCTACAGCAGAACCCATGTGGAAAGTGCTGAGCCCGCACTGCGCAGCCCGAAGACGCGCATCCTTCACAAAGGCCATTTCGACCGATATTTCAAAAAAAACGGGTCTACCCTCATTTCACGGGCGAAATTCGACCAAGATGTCATTTTAGCGACAGTGAAATACCTCGGTGATTATAGGTACAAGCGCAGGGATCCATTTGGTTTGAGCTGCGGAAAGTAGCGGCTAATATCGTTGTCAGCCAAACACGGCCGATGATGATTGAACGTGGCATTGTCAAATGTCGATATGGTTTTCTGTGATTTGCGTACCGGCCAACTTGGCTACGGTTTGCTCGCCTCCATGGGCTGGATCACGCGTGATAGTCATACTGCAGACTTGTACATGCGGCAGAGAAGATGTCAAACTTGGCTCAGTCAGCCCGTTGCATAGCGATGGGGCCGTGGTTTGTTTGCCAAATCCGTGAAAGTTCATGGGGAGCGCTTATAAGTAGATTACCGTCTATTCTGGTCACTGACTAGTACAGCAAACCCGCTGAAAGTCCATGATGCGGCGTTGACTCCAAATCTTCATATTGTACGCCACTTTCTCCGCTTCAGGCGCATGGAAATCACTGTTGACTTACGCCAAGTGATCAAGGAATCAAAGCGATAGCACCTTGCGGGGACTTCCTGTCTCCCACTTAATATTTTGGATGCAGCAGGGCTTACCGGATCAAGTTACGTTCAATTAACCCCCTCACCTGCCGCTGCGGCTGGCTTGATATCGAATATGAACTTCGAAGTGATATTGGTGTTTGACGACTGCTTACCATCTTTGCCAACCGCCGCCCACTAGCCCAGGGGCCCTGCCACCTGCCTGAGCTTCATCAATCAAGCGAGAGCTTATGTGCTACGTTAGCCAACTCACACCCCAAATTGTAAAACAGCCTTCCATGACGAACATTTATAATATTGTACCCTCACGTACCTTAGCCACAAGGTGTCAATAGTGAGAAAAGCCCGTGCACTGATTCCGTAGCATAATATACCTCCCCTGTATCGCGTACTATGTGGAAAATAGTGGAATTCTCCTGAAACACTAGTCATGAGAGTCACGGCTTTATAATTACGTGGACAAAGCGTGGCCTGGCCTGAGGCGGCGATATCTATTGATCAAATATTGTGCGGCTAGCAAGGTTGAAATTATCTTATCTGTTTTTTTTTTCAGTACTCGTGGCTGTACGCCGCAAGGCACCACGGGGACTTTATGAAAACAATGCTTTTGTCAAGCCTTTGTAGTCATTTTTCACTTCTGGTTGACCCAAGAAGATTCGTATCGCTACTCGGGGCCTGCATTGTGAATGGGTGTGCCACGGCATGGTGTAGCTATCTTGGTGCTATCCATAATCGGATGTTTTGTAGAAACGGCATGGCATTAGCTGGCCCTTGATCTGAGGTTAGACCGGTTGGTGGTGGTACTACCGCATCTCATCGTGCACTGAGAAATTCTGCCGCGAGCGTTTACCATGACATTTTTGACATATAATTCACATGTGGGTTACCTCCACGTTACGATATCTCTACCAGAACAAATTTTGATGTAACATAGCTCTGAGGTGGAAGCACAGGAGCCCCAATTTTAACACAAAAGGGTAATTTGTTGGCTTTCTGTGTCCGATCGGCACAGCATCCGACTCAATCACGGGAGAAGGGGTTGTCTGTAAATTAATAGAAATGACTTGATTTGGACGAACCAGGTCCGGAAACTTACCGCCTTTGAAGGTAGTATAATCACTTTCCGAAGTCGCATGCCATTGCTATGGATCGTTGGTAGTTTCTCAGCAGAAATCTCACGTCACAGTTGAGCACCGCGGGCTTGATGAAAACATGATCTTTCAACTTGTAGTCGGTACAAAAAAAATCTGATTAGTAGGTGATTACTCCGTTTGCCAAGCGGAATACACTAGTAAGACTCAGATCCGAGTACGACAAAGAGCCAGTAGTGGAACACGCACACCATTTTTTTTTCTCCATTGTATCTGTCATAATTATTTTACATTTTGAATTAAAAACACCGACTTTAACGAAATTGCCGCGTGCCGAATTTAGTAATTGCTGCAAAGAAGTGGAACAGGCGTTGGCATACGCCATTGGAGTCACGTGGGGGTGAAACCGAGATCATGGCTAGTACTTGAACAAAGGAGACGACCGCGGTCAGAAGTGAGTGATCATGTGACTTTGAATTACTAAAATAGGAAGATGGTTAGTGGTAAGGCTATGGGGATTCCCTGGGGAATCCCTTATGCCGTTGATGCCGATGAAAAAATGATTAGTTAAGTAAATAAGGTTAAATCTGTGAAAATCAGACAAATTTGACGGGTACAAGTCAATCTTAGCAAAAAAACGTCTAAGATCTAACGGAGCGCGAGCTGTTACTAAAGACTACGAAGCGGGCTCGGAGGCGCTGCAATTTTGTAGTTCTTCCAATTCAATCAACTCAACTCAACCCTTAGCATTCCGGGTGGCTAGACACGGTATCCCCTGTTTTTGTCTCTAAGCGGAATATGTCAACCATGTCCGCCAATTTTACACCTTCAAGCAATACATACGACATTTCCTTTTTATATATCTTCATTCATGATCCCGACACTTGTATCTACTGCCCTCCCGAACTGAAGTTCTCTCTTCCTCATGGCCCTTTATACTCCTCCATCTCTGCCATTAACTCCTTGTAAAATGGGCTCATCATCACGTCCGTCTTTGCCCACTGAACTCCTAGCGACTTGGTCAGCTTGGCGTCCACTAGCGCAGACCGGTCTCCTGACTCCTCCAATGTCAGCCTCTCTACCAAGGCTCGGTCCACCACAGGTGACGTCCTTGCCACCCATTGCTCACTTTGATCGTCAGGTCTCGTACATGCATCCAAGTACGTGTTTCTTACTTTTCTCTTCATCATTAGTTTTTGATCTAGCCAAAGTAACTCCTCCGCGTACTCAAGACGCGTCGACCTGGTCACGACCCGCTCAGCAATTACACGTCGCTCCCATGTCACCTGAACCATTTGTTGACGAGATGGACCAGCACGCTCATCCCTTTCAGCAAAAGGTTGCAGCGTCTGAAGATGTCCCTCGCCCTATTGATTGGTTTGACGACTCTCTAAAGCGATCGCCCCATTATATCGCAGAGAAAACTTGCGAAATGATATGCTACCTATGGTTCTCTATGTCACTTTCAAATCCTACATCTACCCAACCACTCACTCCTCCCTACTCCCCTGAAATTCCTGCCGCTACTTCTTCTCTTCAGCTTGCTGCATCATCAACCTTTGTGTCTTTTATGCAAAAGTTACTAGAAACTACCCAAGTCAGCCAATCGGTGATCGTACTGTCTCTCCATTACATATGGCGACTCAAAGAACGTAACCGTTACACCGCTGGTTTACCGGGCAGTGAGTTTCGCATCGCAGTAGCCGCTCTCATGATGGCAAACAAATTTCTTGACGAGTAAGTCCATTGTGTCTATTTATGTCATTGTGTTCTCAAGTTTTATTCTAGCAACACGTACACCAACAAGACATGGTCTGAGGTTTCTGGTATCGAATTGGCTGAAATCACCCGAATGGAGAAAGAGTTCTTGACGGGCATTGACTTCAACCTTTACATTTCGAAGAAGACATACGAATCATGGATGCACCTATTGAGGGGGCTTGTTCATGCAAAGGAAAGAGAATGTCGTAGATGGCGTCATACTCGCGCCCGGCATCGGACGCCTCGTCATACTCAACCGATGTCCGCAGCACCAATTCGTTCCTACAGGTGGAGGTGCCATTCGACATCCCATCGCGCACGTTCGACTTCGCCCGAGCAACCCATTCATCCTCACGCATATCCATCTCCGTATCACGTGACACCACCAAATCCCGTTGTCTCGCCATGTCTTGCCCCCGGTTTGAAACGTTCGGCTGCTGATGCGTTCTCACCTACTTCGTCATCGTTCCACGAGTTACCGCCCTTGAAGCGCCCTACTGGCATGACTTTGCAAATTCCGGATACCAATCATCCAACTGCTCCACATTCGGCGTCGCCAGTTGAATCTTTGCAGTCCTTTGCCAAGATGTCGTTATCATCATCATCATCGCCACACTCGGTACGATCCGCACAGTCCAATTCACACCAAGGTGATACACTCCCGCAAACTTTGGTGGCTGCCTACCGTGCGGAAGGACCCGTGAACGTCCCTCAAGTATGTGCTTTCTCCGCAATTCACATGACTTGTCTCACATTCGTGGTAGAACCTGTATTATTACTCGCTTGCTGGGTCATCAACTGACTACGCAGCGGAAGAGGAAAGAGTGCGTCGCAAAGCCCGATTGCGGTGTTACCAGCCTCAGCCTCCGCCTCCGCCATCTTATCCGCCTCCTTACATGCCACAGGACATTCAATCCGAGTCTGTCAGCCCTTACGAAATACATGTCGACGTGCGAGCCGTGCCTCTTCCTCACATACACGATGCTGTTTGGTCTCGTAAGCTTGCTCGACCACCTTCGTATGGCGAAAGTTCTTTGCAATTGCCTCCCTTACGGGAAAACGCAGTTCCGTCGGCTCCATTCGCCAACGCAGGACCACCTGGCGTCCATTTTTACTCAGCTTCTAGTCAGCGGGAATCACCCGCATATCCTTATAATTGGTCTTATGGCAGATAGTCCTCAGCTACTCATTTCTGTTTAATGCACACAATTATTGCATCTCATCGGTTCCCTTTTCACATCGAACTTCAACTTACTTAGCACTTTCGCCATATCATTTCGTTGCACGCAATATCATTCATTGACACTGACATACATTCTCGGCATCCTCATTTGTATTTCACTTACATTTCCACTTTCAAATATCAAAGATTACATTACCCTCATAGTTAGCTACTACTGTACGAGAAAGAAAGCTAGACTGAGCATACTTCGAAATCGTCGGAGCTGTGAACCAATTGCAAGTTATATGAACTTGATATGATGTACATATTAAGTCTACGTTGGCAACAATTACAGTGCTTTAATTGGTGCGGCTTGACAGATCTATGGCCGAAACAGCCTAAAATTTCAATGTCAATGATCTTCCGAGTCTGGATGGCACAGAAGCCATCTTTTTCCCGCATAGGTGAGTGAGAATAACGGTATCATGCCTGATGATGCCCAGTTCCGCACTCCGCGGTCCCCATTCTGTCATCGGAGCCCTGTTACAGATCGCATGCAAGGCTTTTTGATGCCCTGAGTTGATCTGTCTGCGTGGTATTTGGTTTGGCACGGATGGTTCCGTATGGTCCATTTCCCAGTACTTTGTACCCCTATGTCCTCATTGTAACGAGACTTCAGTTCTGGACACGTTCTCACCGTAATCGAACGGTGCAACTCAGAAATAGGTTGGTCAGTGTGACGAGACGAACTAACTTCATACGACAGTATTTAGCGTTCATGCCGGAGTAACCCATCATCACCACTGCAACCAGAATGGCATGTGTAGGAATCATATCACGGTTGGATGAATCAGACGGATACCAGTCTGATAGATACACATGGATCTTTTCCGTCCCACAAAGGCATTGACAATGAGGGCTTTTCATGTTCCTTACCGCGCCTAGTAATAGCATGCAAGCCAATTGGAGTTACATTTGACACCCCATACAAATGCCATGTACAATCGCCAACTCACAGGTTAATAATTGATGGCCACCCGAATTATTCGCGCGACCCAAGATCGGTTTCAGTGTCTGACGAGACAGATTTTGATCTCAATTGAGCCATGTTGGATGAAAGGAACGCCTGGGTGAAGAAGTAACCGGATAACAGACCCGTCACTAAAGACAAAGCACACAAGTTCGTTTCAATCGAATTTCATATCAGTCATGACTTAGTATGGATGATGATTCTTGGGTGGACTTACAAGCACCGCTGATAATAGTTTTATTCCGGCCAAAGCCCATAAATTTTGAGCCTACTAGTGCTGTGACGCGATATCAGACGGCCCGTCGCAAGGCACATGGCACGTGAATCATAATATCAAAACTTGCCTCCTGCCAGGCCCGATGTCAAGCCAGCGAATATCCCGTCTCTCCGAGCCTCCTGACGAATACCCTATCATTCCAAATGTCCATGATCCATGCAAAGTAACACGAACCTTCCATGCGGCTGCTTTCAGCTCTTGCTTGTGATCCAACTCCATTGTCTGTGCAGCAAACAAGGCGGCCGTAAACGGTAGAAGAAGTTCTAAAATAATTTTTTTGCAAGTGCGAACAAACGTTAAGTTAACCGACCGCATTTGGAGTTATCCTGATTTGAACGCGTTTCGTCACACCACGTTACGCTGTGACGAGACGCGCCTTACAAGCCTTTACTGGTACCCATATCTTGTTATCAGAATCTAGTGATACTGTGATATGTCTCCTGTAGAGAAGAAGAGTCGGGCTCGGAGTCCACAGGAACTGTATGACGAAATCAAAGGTATCAATTTCCGGTTCTATCATACGTATTCATATTCCTAATGCTTCCCGCTGTATTCCAAGAACTCTTGATCAAGACGAAACCGAGGCTGAAGGACGGAACTACCAAAGATGAAACTATAAAGGATTTACATAAGATTGCATCGCTCGCACAGACATTCACAGAACAGCGCCTGAAGTCGATCAAAAAGAGCCACTTATCAGATTTCCTTGATCAAGAAGGTCCGTATCATTGTTCGGCATCAGTCCGAACAAACATGAAACCCAAGTGTCTCCTTTTAGGTGTCAGCCTGTGGAATGCATCCGGTGTGGTCCGTCTGGGCTCTGCGCCTGACAGCCGCGTTGTCGTCGCCGCTTGTAGGCTTCTTTGTTTGCCATGATCGGTTTCACTTAACACTAGGCTTGCCAGTACGGCTAGCTGGTTTTCGCCTCATGGAAGCAGGGTTGGAACCTAAGCCTGACACTGAAGGTTGGAAGAAGAAGCTCAGAGTTCTTGCGTGATTGTCGCTCATTTATGTCCTATCAGCATTATTACATATTCTTCAAATTGCGAGCAAGACTGGCGCAACCCTGTCTGGTGTGTTTTTTGACGCCAATATTTCGTATCCTCAAATAACATTGTCGCCACGGATCCAGAACTCGGTCACAATGACTCCGCATCGAGCGTGCTAGGTTGTGCGGCGAAGGTTATTTTTTTCCTTGTTTATGTTAGTTTTGGTTCGCATTAATGTTCTCTCAAAGTATGAAGAAGCGCTGAGAAATATTGACGACCCGAGTGGCACCAATCAGCAAGCCAGGGCATGTGTTACAGCTGTCTACCTCTCAACCAGAATGGAAGCAGTGAGGGCTCTAATCCTTGCGATATGGAGGCGTTGATATATTTAGGACCTCGTGAAATAGGCTTGGAGGGAAGGAAATGAAGGGTTAGCGGCCTTTATGGCTGACAAAGTCACAGGTCGTCCCTGAGCCCTTGTTGATATGAACCGCTCTGATTGTCCTCATAGAGAATGACGGACGGCTTGGGCTCCTGTCTAATCATGACGTAAGTCCCATTCGGTCCATAGACTTCTCATGGTAAACATATCCAGCGAGAGACGCTTGCCACTAAGCTTCTTGACATTGGCAAATCACTTTTGAGAAGTTGCTATCAGGATAGCAAATTGGTGTCAGAAGACAACAAGGCTAACGAGGCTATTCGATGGATGCAAAAGGCATTTTCCGTCATCGAACTTCTTGATTGCGCGAGCAATGCTGAGCTCGCTGAACTCAAGGTGAGTATTTTCAATTATACTAATCACTCCCCATTCAACCTAGTCAGAGATCGGTTCTCAGGAGTCTGGGTAAGTGAACTTTGGCTCATTCTATGGTAGAACGGGGCTCAGATCGGCCCCCTATTAGCCCGTGGTTACTTCTTGTCATCATCCCAGGATCCAGAGAATTTGATCAGAGCGGAAACCGCGCTAGAAGAAGTTATTGCAACTATCGATCCTTCTGTAGACAACGTAAGCATAGTACTGCCAGTGACATGCTCAAGCGGCATTTACTCACGTTCCTGTAGGTAAGCTCCGAATACCAGCAACTCCGATGGATGAAGTTGGCTGTCATAAAGCGGCGAAAAGCTGGAGATACTGTTCTTCTTCAAGGTGAACTTTCTTGGACCGGAGTTTTCCACATATAGTGGCGAGTTGGATTACTCACGTTCTTCATTAGCCCTACAAGCCATCATTGACAACATGACATATTCAGAAAGCAATCTTACCGAGTGAGTTTATGGGAATGCTGTAATCCACTCCGTTTTCTCAGATCACGTTTCAAAAGTGTCCTACAGGAACTTCGGACGCTTTCTCAGTATCAGTAAGTCGCCTGATACTGCGGAGTGTTCCTTTGATTCAGTGTGGGCGTAGTCAATTAGTCACGAGTGCCACTCAGTACTGCCTTCATCGGGCCTTGCAGTGCTCTTGGAGCACAGACGCCGTGGAAAGACTTCTCATTTCTCTCATATTCCATTGTTCCAAAGATGACAAACATGACAGAGCCATGCAAGATCTGCATGCATCTTTCAAAGGTAAGTCTCAATTCGACCTAGTCATTGTTGTACGACTTGTGTGAGATATTTACCTTTCTGCGTAGAATTGAGTGACGTGGAGTTTGAGCTTCTCAAAGCTCCGGCCACAGCTTGCATCACGGTGCGTAAGCTCCATTCCGCCCATTCAATTATATTCGAACATTTACATAGCTTTTGTGGCAATACGGGGATCGCCATTACCATGCCGGGCGATGGAAAGAAGCTGCGGACTGGTTCACTTGCGGCACACATTCTATTTTTACATGTTTGGGTCCTGTGAGCAGCTCAAAGTGTTTTCGGAAAGCTGCCCTAGCGCATCTTAAGCGAAAGGACTACGCTTATGCGGGGTCGATCATCCGACGCTGTCCTGACACAGAAGCTACAACGCAATATGTGACCTTTCTTATTGCGGTTTATCAAGGTCTGCAAGCGCGTTGCGTCAGCGTGATTCTATCTCATCTATATTCATTTCAGGACTGGAAGACGAAGGTATCTCCATTCTGAAGAAAGACTGGTCAGCTCTAATCGGTCGGTCACTTATCAGCGATAAAATCAATTCGCAATATGGTTCACGCCGCGAACTTCGATCGCAAAATGATTTTATTAGCCTGCCGGCTGGCACATGATATGGATATGAAAAATCTTCTTCTGAACGTGCTGAAGGCTCTTCTCGAAACGCTAAATTTCCGAGAGAACGTGGGGAACATCACTGAAGCTATGACGTTGGTTAGATGTATAATCAGGCTTATCATCAAGCTCCTTGGAGAACCCGCTGCCGATTTGTGAGTTTTTGCGGTGTTAAGCAACGAGATGTCGAGCTGACAATCATGTCAGGGACCGCTTAGTGGTAGCATTACTTCACCACCTGAAGATTGGTTGGTCGAAATTTATGGATCACTCACACGTATTCTAATGCGGTGAATGTGACAGCGGTGACTGTTGTAGAATCTTGTGAACAGCCTGCCATACTTGCCAGAGATGTATCCTGGCTCTGGAGGACTGCATACAACTGTGCTATCCAAGCTTGCTCGGATTGGGAAGACAGAGAAGATCAGATATCGGACATCTTTGACGCAGCGAGACGAGTCAGTGATCTTTCGACAATAACTTTTCTGGGTCTAATCTTGTCACGCAGCTTCTCGAACTCTACACTATACACGCAACTGTAGATGTGGACCAGGCTATTTATATTTACTTGGTGAATGCTTCTTTTGCATCCGCCTCGGGCCGTGGTACGCACCCTTGATCTTCCCTGGAAAGCTACATCGGCCATAATTTTCTATACAGTGATGTCTTTCAGACGTTTGCGGTCACAAACAGAATCGATCGAAGTATGTCGAGGTTCTTTTTCGAAGCCTTCTACTGATTCACTTAGTCTGAGAAATACCGCGATCTGTTCAATGAGGTCAATCAATCATTACAGCGCATCGGAAAGATTTTGCGAGAGGAGAAGATATCGCAGGAGGACCTTCCTCGACTCGAGTCATCCTTGCAGATTTTACGAGTTTTCATCGTCGAAGTGGCATCTCACCTGTCGGATTGGACCACGGTCTTGGCTACAATTGAGGAACGGTTATGATTTCCTGTTAACAAACCGGACAGGAACTTATTCTGCATGCAGGAAGCATCTCGCTCCGATCGTGATTCGTTGGAGACGTACGAAGCCTTCGCTGACGCTCTAGTGAGACAGAATAACTCTTTCTGCACATGACTTATTCAACGTCACTTTTAGTGGGAGGACAAAAACTGTCCCATACACGGTAGATATCTATTTTCAAATTCGCGATCAAGCTCATGCTAGTCAAACCTAGTCCTTTTCACAGCGCTGGAGGTAAGTCCGCGCGGAAGTTGCTGATTTCTTAATTTGATTTTACATTGTAGGCCACTCTTCACGCATGTTTGGCCCGCGGGCATTTTTCTCTGGAGAAATTTGCTCGTTGGCTTCGAGCTATATGCATTATACTACTGACAAGAGCAACAGGAGCCGATCGATCCAAGGCAATTGGTTACGTGGATCAAGCCATCGCTGTCCTGGAGGAGCATGGCGACGCTAGGGACGGCAGTGACTTGGTAAAATTCTGGTTTCCCAGCGTATCTTGGCTCACTCATTTATACGGAAGCTCTATCCTCTGGACGAGCGTCAGTGGCTTCTGAGCACAGCGTACAACACTGGCCTCGAGTGTCTTCAGTCAGTGAATATCTCATTGGATGTATGCTGATACAGGACTCGTTTACCTCAGTGCATCCATGGTCGACGAAGCAAAACGTTGGTTCGAAAGCTCCACCATTATCTGCCGTTTTGTTCCCGATGGTAGGCAACGCGCGGAAAAGGTAGGCAAGGTACGATGGAAAATTAGACTTCACCGCATCCCACAACAGATATCGACAACATACAGCGACCTCCTGGCCCGCTACCCGACAAAATGAAGCGATCGCACGACCATGAAACAGCTTTAACACCGCGACTCGATCACCCCACATCTGTATTATTATGTGTATTGTTCTTGTATCTGTAGCAAAGACCAATGGACTCTGCATTTTTATTGTTGTGAGAAATGACGCAGCTGATAAAGTAGCACACGACCACGAGTATTGCCAATAGCCAGGTACTCGCTCTCACGGGAGAAATCGACGGAGGTTACATGTCCGAGAGGGGTGCTTGACGTGGGCCAATTTCCAAATGCTGTCAATGACGGGCAATGGACCTATGTAGGAACGCGTCAAGAATGAAAGCTTGGGAAAGATGTAATATTGACACACCATCCGCATCTGATCTTTTTTATCGTTACTTGCGATGGCAAGTAACTGGGAGTCATGATTGAACCGCAATGTTGAAATACTTGTTGTCAGGTTCCCAATCGTTTTTAGAGTCTTTGGTTTGCCTCCCTCAAGATCGACCGTACTCTCTGCATCGTAGACATTGACCAAACCTGTGTTTGAACTTGGGGGCCACATTGTTAGTGTGAACACCCACCTTACAAAACGAAAACGTACCCAACACTCAGATATTTTCCTTGGCCATCTCCACCAAATAATCGACTACCAAATCCGCCTTCATCCTGCCATCGTTTTACGCACTTGCGCTGCCCAATATTCCAAACATAAACCTGTGAATCTTCCGTCAAGCCCAGAAGCTCGCCTGCTCCGGCCTTCGACCACCAGAGAGACTTCACGTTCGCGTTTGCCTTGAGTTCGCCCACGACTTGCGCTGCACCTGATCGCCAATCGACTAGATGAACCTGGCCTCGCCGTCCTGCAACGGCGAGAATGTCCCCTGTCGAGTTGAAGGAAGATATCTCCATACTCGCGCCTTGGTCCCCACGACCCGAAGAGAATGTCGTGCCCCATAGGCCTCGAGGGGAGCGGTGGGAGGCTCCAGACTGAAGGTCGTACGTGTAATAGAAAGGTCGTGGACCGGTCATCAATATGGACGTGCCGCTGGGATGGAAAACGGCATTGGTGATAGGAAGTGATGGGACGTGAAGAGTTTGGGCATGAGGATTCGTGAGACCGTCAATCTATCAACCAAGTTCGAATTCAAGTGAAAAAACATGAGAAGCAGTACTCACGTGGAAAAGTCTCAGGCGACGGTCTGCACTTGCAGTCAAAAGGACGGGAATGTGAGGCGAAGGATGGAATGCAACTGTTTTTATTTCACCACCCGCTGGTGCAGCTTGATTAGCATCTCGCAATCTCTCAATGGAGAGTGTGCCCGGGAGTATAGTCCTTGACTGAGCAGTCCTTAAAATCCCAGCTGTTGATGCCAGCAGCTCTGGCACGACATCCTCCCCACTCTCAGATCCAGAAGCCGATGACCGTCGTCTCTTTGAACGTTCGCTTTTCTTGCGCGCAATGGATGCCCAGTCTGGAGTTGGGTTTATGTGTTCGAATTGCCTGCGTAATCTGCGTTCGTATTCGCGTCCTCCCACTGTATCATCAGAGGGTGCGTCGCGCAGTTTGCGAAGACGGTTATTTGATGCAAGTGAGACTTGAACGTTTACATCGTCTGGGTCTGTCCAAGCGGGTGCTTTAGTGTTTTTGGGCTGCTGAGGGATTTCCTGGCGAATAATGGAGTCGTCTTCATCACTTTCTGGGACCTCCGGTATTATGAACTCTTCGTTATCCTCCACATCAGACTGTGCATGGTCTTGAGAAGCTTGGTTGGGCTTGGGTAGTCCTGCATTATTGTCCACGAAAAAAAGCTATAGGTGACGTGAATAATGAAGCGTAATTTCGAGTAGTTCTGCACATACATCGGAGTCGAGTAAATTTTCAAACTCCCGTCCGACTTCATGTTGCCCATCCTCTTCTTCCTCATCAGATACAACCAAGATTTCCTTGCCAGCCTTCTCAGGAGCATATGGGACACCGAATAGCAAGTTTTCGAGACGCCTCTCCTCATCGTCTTTACTGGCGTCATTGCGCAGGTCGGCGCCTAGTGGGACTGGTTTATGTTGTATTTTGCCTGTCTTTTGACGTTTTCGAGGATTTTTGACCATCGTGACAGTGTTATCACTAGTGGTAGCCGTGAAGACTTGGTGGATGTTGTGAGCAATAACATCTATGTATTAGTTCCTCACAAGCGCCGGTGGCTGTGTTAAAGCTTTCTGCTATCTACTATCAATCAACAAGTTGTCGTTAGGCCGCCATCATCTTACATACAGGCTTGAACCTGATCATTCGCCGCACACAACTCTCGTCCACATGGAATCTGTCGACGATCAGAGTTCTTCACAGCCAGGTGCGGTGGTTCCTTTACTAAAATCGTTGCCAGGCATGTATCACGATTTCATCAGGTTGTGGACATTACCCAGAATCAGCTGGGTATCAACCGACTGTCGCGGATGTCTTAAAAGTAAAACGGTACCTGCAACGCAAGCTTCCCGCGGAGCTTATAGAAAGGATCATCGACGAAGGATCTTACTGGCCACACAGTACGGTCTACATCGAGCGGCCCATCACCCTTCCAATTTACAAGGATGGAAAGCATTCCGTAGATGGAATATATATAAGATCGCTCCCTATCGGCGTTCACGGCACTGAGGGCGACTTCAGGCTCGTTGAGGAGGACTTCGAGGACGGTGGTGCAGCTTGGGAGAAGAAGTTGCGGATTGGCGGAACGGACGACACCTTGCCGTCCGCGCCGATGCTATCAACGCATCCGTGCAGAAAGATAGAGTTTCAGCTTTGGACTCATGATCAAAGATTGCGCAAGCAGTTTCCTCATACGTTCACCTCATCATACATATGGTGCGATGTCAGCATAGAGAAATTGCAATCGCCCATCTCTGACAGCATCGAATGGCCGGCGCGTTTTCTTTTCGAAGAGTGTAATGAAGAGCCATCAGGCATCCCACGAGACGCCGACAGACCGCACTTTCCTCCCTGCATGAAACTGCTAAAAAATCTTTCCGCGAAGACCTCGGGATCGGACCACACCATGTTTTGGCACGCCAACGATTCGTTTGACAAGGATGCTGATGGTGACTGTTTTTGGCACTTTCTTGATAATACCTTCGACAGGCAAGCTGCCAAGACTGCACAAGTGGGGGATATGGTGCGCAGCTTGCAAGTAGGAGATTGTATGGCCCTGTTGGTTCACGGTCGGTTTCCTAACTCTGAAGGTAAAGTTCATGAGGCTAGGATCACCGTGTATTGGGCGGTATAGCATCTCGTGGTATCTTGCAATTTTAAAACGTGCTGTTTCTAGCAGATATACAGAACTTCTTTCAAATTTCCTTTACTTACGAGCCGAACTACTTGCTACGTTACAGAGAAGGAGCCTCGGTGATAATGGACTCCACAAAATATATATCGTAGACCGTAGAAAGCTGGGCAAGCAGTGTACGTTGCATGAGGTGCCACTGTTGCTGCTCCAACAAGAACGACAAACCAATATACGATACCTCATCAACCGACAATTTTTCTCAGCAGTATTACTTGCCGCCATGAACATGAAAATGATAAAGTAGTTTGAATTTCGCTCCTTGCCATTTTTTTCTGTCTTTGTGGAAATGGGAGATCGGAACTTGATGAGTTCAAGTGCAGTTATAGAGCAAGCCCTCTACCTACGATCATCTCGTTGAACCTTCCCATGCGCATAAAGTTGTCAATCATGATGTTGTCGTTTTTTATATCCATTCTGGCATTCGACAGCTAACATCAACAAAATTGTCATCTTCAAACCTGGTTACAGACATCCGTGGCACCTCCAACTACAAATATCCGAGTCACTTGCTACGTTACAGAGAAGCCTTCAAGCCTCCAGTCTGTTCGTTACAAATTTCCGTGCCATGTTCTATGATCATATGAATTAGTAGTGGATCCATTCCGGCCTATGACTGTCGGCTTGTTACAGGTAACTTAAATAGTCATGGATCGGCTGCCCCCCATCAAGTACTGCGGACACTCAGTCACTGTATGATTCAGGGCCTCCAATCCAACTGATGCCATACCATGAAATGAACAATTTATGATGAGTGCAATGATAATAGGGGTCCAAACTCTCGGATATAGCTATACGTATCTAGCCAAATCAACAATTCAAACACAACTTTGCACGCAACCCGTGACTAGTGACTACCAGGATGTCAACCGTGTGTCGCAGACATTGTCACGATCGCGAGTAAAATGAAACATACGCCTTACATGACAAAATAGCATCTTACCAGCCAGCTCAGATCAGTCTACCTGGGTGATTCATGAACGCCTTTTAACATTCCCATATGTGGAAAGACAATAGATCCTGTGGGTAGCATATATGAGAAGATTTCGTCTTCAAGTTGGACTTTACGGCACTGAAAGGGGCTTCCGACTGGACTACAAAGGGGTAGCAGCGATCGTGGCCGACCCATCATGCGCCACAACCACGCTATCACATCCCTTCAGGAATATCGAGATACAACTTTGGATTGATTGATAGTGAATACTAGAGCTGGGGACAGATGGACAACGTATGAGGTTGGCATAGGAAAGTCGCGCCGGAGGTCTACATTCGCCAAAGAGTAATAATGAAATGGCCAGCACGCCTTCCATCGACCCGCTGGGAACCATTTTGTACGCCACCACTTGACAATATATATGCCGGGCGGGGTGACAAATGAGTAGGACAGGACACACCGTTAATGTTGTCAGGCACTTTTCCAATTCATTTGATGAAGGATCTGCAGAGACCGCCACGCGATACCGTAGGCCGTGGCTTGCAGTCACTGAAAGTAGTCTGCGGGTATTGTATCACCCTGCAGGCTCAAGCTAATATTGCCACCTTGTTCCTTAGCTGGTGTCATCAACGTGCGACTGGAAAAATAATCGAGGCAGTTTGGCAAGGTGCATAGTGTAGCACGTTCGCATAACTGGCCTGAAGATCCGAGCTGTCACGTTCTTTGACAAGCGTGTTAGGTACGATCTATACAAGTAAAGGGTCGAGACGACTAACAAAGGGAGACATATAATGGTTTCTCCGGAAGCGACTTGTGACATCGTGGCCTGCTTGGCTGTCAGAGTACTCGATATTACTTACCTTGGATGTCGTTATTCACAGGCTTGGTGCAGGTACCAGACGACGTAGTCACATCTGCGGTATTCCCGGACGATCCGCAATTGAACCGCACCAGTCGTTTCATAGTGCGATATTTCCAATTCGCCGTTGTCGGCAGGAGGAGCTATAGTAGGGAGGTTCCATGCTGTCCGGCGAAACCATGTAACCTATAGAAACTTACGGAATTAGCCATAGACAGAATCTTTCCACTCATACCTGTTTTCCGTGAGAGATGATGATTCCCTCGAACCCCTCCGTGGGCTACTTAAGTATACTCATTGACTTGAGTACACCTGGTTTATAATTCTTGATTTGAAGGCGGCTGCCTTCTCGTGAGACCTTTTTCGCGGTGATTCCAAATTCTATTCCCATTAGGGATGACCGGGTTTTTGTGGAGCATGTGATTCAACTTCTAATGGTGATTTCCTTGCACAGCGGGCATTCCTAACGAGTGGGCCGGCATCACAAGAGCACAAGGGCACTCTGATCGTACGAGAGTCGCGGAGTGTTCTGGTCGGTCGAATTTGTTGCTATCATCATGGCCTCCGCTGCAACGTTGGCACTACCAGTAATTATTTCAGCCCTGCAGTTACCAATCAGCTGTTTCCAAACCTATTTAGAGTTAACACTTATGTATTGTACGTACCCCTCTGAGACATTCCGAGTTCTTGTCCAAGTCACGTACAGCATATGAGATCTTATCACATTCGCAAGGCGCTAGTATAGAGAGGGACTCAACTGAGCGATGAGACTACTAGCTAGTGAACTTGCACCGTATTACAGATAATTTTGGAAAAAATGTCCGCGGTTTGGTTGCGATAAACATATTGCTGGCTTTGAAGTTTGAAAGAAGTCGCAAAACGTTAGCCGAGATAGGATCTTTCCCCCGGTCCGCGCCCAGTACCATCCCTTCAAGCTTTACTCAGTCTCAGGTAGACTACACCGTGGTCTGTGCTTGCCTTTTTTCCCGTAGCAGGACGTTGTCCTTCCCTGTGCTAGAAGAAACTTCATCCGAAACACGAGCGCTGCACTGCCAGCGTGTTGATACTTGTTGCTGGCTTATTACTAGCATCATATTCAGCTCCTCACACTCACACAGCCGCCAGTGCTTCATTCGTCATCCAAACTACTCCTTCAGTTGTAGGAATTCGCTGGATTCGTAGCCCTAGGGCCCTACATTCGTTTCTGCTCCAGGCTAAGAAATCATGGGTGCATGTATGTCAACAGGGGGGATGGTGGATGTCTCAGATGAAGATAAGCGGAGGCATAGAGAAGCGGAGAAATATCTCAAGGAAGTGAGTCTGCTACGGAATGATGCTCACCTTCCCTCGTCGTTCTGCACCTGGTAACATGATATTGACCATATCTATCTTATAGGCCAGAGCCAAGATGACTTCTCAGGTCAAGGTACGTTTGACACTCAGGTCGTTGCATGTTATTCACCTTCATTCATGACACCTAGGTTCTTCTCCTAGGGTCTGGTGACTCAGGAAAATCGACAGTTCTCAAGGTAAGTTACCTCTCCCAGTCCACTTGCTATCAGTTCACGAGGCTTCTTTCGTAGCAAATGCGACTGATTCATCGGGTACCCTTCTCAGCAGCAGAAATAGAGACCTACCGACAACTAGTGTTCAACAACCTGACGACGGGCATGAACTACGTGTTCGAGGCTATGGAGGACATGGAGCTCGAAATTGCGGAGGAGAACCTACCACACGTGGAACTCATTCAGAATGCCAGGGATATCCGTGAACGAGAGCCTTTTCCTATGACATATTATGAGCCCTTGAGAGATCTTTGGGCTGACAATGGGGTCCAACAGGCATATAGCAGAGGAAACGAGGCTGCTCTTCCTGAAAAGTGAGCCTCGTGTCGTGTGCCTTGCTTCCTTCGAGACCTTACAACTCCCACTACAGCCTCTCGTACTTTTTCTCCTCACTAGACAGATTATTTGACCCATCATATCACCCAACCGAGCAGGATATAGTCCAGTGCCGAGCTCGCACTATCGGAATAACCGAGACAACTTTCCATCTTAAAGACCACGAAATGCTTATGGTTGACGTGGGCGGTCAGAAGAGCGAGCGGAGAAAATGGATCCACTGTTTCCAGGATGTCACTAGCATTCTTTTTCTGGTCAGCCTAAGTGGGTATGACCAATGCCTTGTCGAGGACCGGGATGCGGTGAGCTACTTCGCAAGTTGTGATCCATTGAAAACGAATCTTAGGTTGCTTATCCCAGAACCAAATGCAAGACGCTATGACAATATGGGATTCAATATGCCATTCGCAATGGTTCAAGCAGACATCGATAGTACGTCAGGTTGTCCTCGTGATTTTGAAAGCCCTTCACGCGTGTCGCTACATCAGATTCTCTTCCTAAACAAGGACGATCTCTTCAAAAAGAAGATCATTAACTCTGACATCAAAAATTTCTTCCCGGTGAGTTACTTGCCTCTGACTGATTGTTCCTACTCAATGTACTTCAGGACTACGAGGGTGAACCAGGGGACGCAAAAGCTGGGCGAGAATACTTTCGGCGACGTTTCACGCGGCTCGCTCACAAAGCCGGGCGTTCTAAAGAACGGGAAATCTATATCCAGTACGGCCTTTCTCTTATTTACTGAAGATGCGGCCTTAACACGTTGGAAAGTGTAACAACTGCCACTGATACGGAAATGTTAAGAGTAGTGATGGCCGCTGTTGAAGGTTAGTTACTAGGCGGGTATCTTTAGGATCCAATTACTAATTTCTTGCTTTCCAGAGTAAGTTCCTCCTTCTATCGATCCTTCCCTACCTGCCAGTGATGTCGTCCAACCGTACGCTCACCCATTTCCCACCACTGTTTCCTTTCCTTTCATAGCATCGTTCTTCGATCCAATCTCCAAATCGCGGCGCTAATTTGATGTTTTCTTTTTTTTTGCTCTTCATCTTATGATTTACTCATGTGGTCATCAACGTTCGCATCTCGCCATCGTGCTCCAAAACATACTGCTATCGCCGGGACACAATCTTGCATATTCAATTGTCTGTCCACCGTAATGTTCCTCTACGATCTTATCATTGCAACCAATCTGTCCTCTGTCTGGGCCATCACGTAACCGTCCGATTCTTTTACATTGTTCGAAAACCAACAATATTAGTGCTGTCATAAGCAAAAACGTGAGTTATTCAATTCGAATAAAAATTTCGCAGGCACGCTGATGCGTCGGCTCCCTTGTCACCAGATCCGCGAAATCATGCTTTGAAGATTGACACCCCTAATTGGAGCCTAATGTGCAGGCACGATGTAGCAGTACCCTAGGAAGCGGAATCTATTTGTGGCGACATACCATCTAAAACAGGAAGACAACCCTGCTCGCCTCAACGACTGGTTAACACTCATTACAGAGCAAGTGTGCATTCACCTGTCGTTCTTTACACATGTTGTATGTCCTCCTTTAACATTATCTCCAGAGCTATCGCGATGAAGCTGTTTTACATGTCGCATCAGTGTATTAGGATACTAGGTCATGTGATGTTTACTTTGCTTATGATATCGTACTTAATTTAAGTACTTGTCTTCGTCGAACGCTGTATGCGTCTTGGTTTAGCTCGGTGTATTTTTCATTCGCTGATGGCTTTATATCGCTGTTTTGATTGCCAATATGTATCGGTACAAGGCAAGAAGTACGACAAAGTGGGCAGACTTCCTCTGATAGACCAGTCTGGATGAGGTCCCAGAAGGAGAGGGCCGCACGAATGCTCAAGATCCGTTCATACAAGCTCTACCGAACTGGAAATTTTATCAACAACTTGATCCGAGGTTACAGTACTAGTGCGCGCTGCTCGTGCGTTCAGAGTTTGATTCGTCTTCGAAGCATCGGAGGAATTGCGGAGGAAAAGGGTTAATTTTGATTCGGGGACCGCCGGCTCGCGTCCCAGAGACAAACCTTCCTGCACCCCTTTTTTTTTTCCAGCCCCATTTGCTAGTGGGTTAGTATGGTATGCAGCTTATGCGGCGTCGGCGGATTTCTGCGAAATTCAATAGAGGTAAGCGCCGAATCAATGAATAGTGAGTTCTTAGCTTAGTTCCGACATCACGAGAAATTTTAAGGCGTCAGTGCTAGTGATGTTTCTTGGGATGCGAGATGGCTCCCAGTGGACCGGGTTCATCGGAAGAAGAATGGGCTATTTGATGTTATGTGTCAGCAAGTCATATGTGCTTAATTATACTCGATCGATATGATTTCTGGACTCGGCCGTACCATGATCGAATCCAGTGTACCACCCAGACTTGAAGTCCTTCTCAGGGGAGTGAACTCACTCACAGTGCCGGGAATGCCAAGATGATGATCAGCATGCAACTCCTTTCTGTCCGTGCGATTCAGCTATAGCTAATACTACTAGAAGTACTACTAGGAGTAATTATGGCCAGAGAGTGTCGTTACACCCCCTGTTTCAGATATATAGCGTGCGCAACGTCGCACGTTTGGTAATTATAAGAAACCGAACTGACCTGCTGCTGTGATCCAATTCAAATTTCATAGATCAATACTTCCACCAGATCGTGATGCAATACGCGAAACGTCAGTGCTATCTGTGGAAAATATAATTTGAATTAGATGCGAAGCTTTGCAGACTGCGAAACCCGTCGCACCCGGGGCAGACTTATATGCTATGGGTAGCTGTTAGTGGTGCATGTGGATGGTGTCGTGTCCGAGGCGCAGTCCGCAGTGATGTAGGTGGCGCTGTATGTTATGTTTTGGACTTTGACGCTGGCAGAGAAGCTGTTGTGAGTTCCTTTTCGATCTCGATAGATCCCAATAGCTATACCAAATTCCTTTCATCAGGCCGAGTCCTTCGTTGGTGCCAATGAAACATCTGATGCCAGTATGATTATCGACGGTGATACTGAACGGCTGGCGAGAAAACTGGATGTAAAGTGGGAAAGTTTTCTAAGCGTATTTTTGGCACTTCTGTAAGCAGTGCAAGTGAGGGACAGATGACACGGTGCATCAT
This sequence comes from Suillus cothurnatus, assembly GCA_016758765.1. Lineage (NCBI taxonomy): Eukaryota > Fungi > Basidiomycota > Agaricomycetes > Boletales > Suillaceae > Suillus > Suillus cothurnatus. Next base: position 80,721 of record JABBWL010000219.1, on the reverse strand, counting down.
CGTGTTAAAACTTCAGAGTCTTCTTGAAAATTTTGGATAATCCCATGGGGGCCTACAGTATGAGTACCACAATTGGTTGACAAGCCGCAGATGCATGTTGGTGAGGATAAAGAGTAGGATTTGTCCTATTCATGAGTCATAGGTGGTCTGCAGACACTACACACAGGGAGTTGGAACTCTTGATGTTCAAAAATGTTAGAGTCTCATCCTGAATCAAATTCCTGATTATCTTCGACGCACTGATTAAACCAACCGAGTGAAAGCTGAATAGCAGGGTATGTCCTTTTCATACTAGTAGGCCGTCTGAAAATACTGCAGGAGCGAGATTGCGCAAGTGGAAAAGCATATACACCGAACACGCTGTACCGTAAAACAACACGCAGGCGCTCTATTATGATCTGCATTTATATTATGTACGTAGTAGTACGTAATTGAAGCCTTTGAGAGTTGAAAGAAGATGAGTCATTAACTTTGGATCGATATCATGATTGTCCTTCAATCAATGATTGAACCTAGCACGTAGTACATCTAATTACCAAGTGCTTCCCCAGTCTACACCGCTTGACTTGTAATGGTTTTCGGCGAGGTTGTACACTATGTGACCCAGCCCACAGACTGGCCTGAACCAGTGCGCGGTATTGCTTCCTTATTGTCGCCGTTCCACTGTCCCAACAGGCCAAGTAACGAGTGTATTGCCAGTGCGTCGTCCTCGACGTCCTCAGAGCCACTCGTTTCCAATGAAGAACCTGCATACACTCCAAAGGATTTTCGGATGTTGATTCACTCAACAGCCGCAGGGTTAAACGCACTCGCTGAGCTCCCTGACTACGGTGGCAAGAGATCTACTGTTCCCTTTTGGTCTCAGCTTATCCATGCACTGGCAAACACGCTGTCTCCGAATGTAATGATCCTGTAAGTGACTTGTTCGTCATGCGTTGAATCAAGATTTGAACATCCCTACAGTGAAGAGGCACCATTCATCATGCCACGAGCTCAGAACATGGCGTCTCAGCCATTAAATCTCATCGATGGACATGCGACTCTCCTTGCTGCGCATGCCATCCTTCCTACGCCTAGAACTAACTCAGACATATCCACCATCAGCTCGCAAATCGGGGAAGACGAGAGTGAATCAGCGATGTATTCCACAGACTCTGACTCATGCAATGATTCAGTTGACTCACTTGACCTGCCCTTGCAAGCGCACATGCTTCCAGGTCGAGGCAGACACTTTTATGCTGTGCTGCCAGTCTTACTAGTTGCCGACTCCCATAATATCGTTCCTCTGCTTTGCAGTGCTCTTTACCAGAGACATGTGTGGGGGATCAGTCAGCCTGTAGTTGGCCTGTGCTGTTCCAACACGGGTACAGTTGCCATGGCCATCTTCGGGTGGCTTGACTCCGATCAATCAGAAAAAGGCCGCATGGTAAGTCCAAAATAAATACACATCTTTCCATGTTGACACTTCTTGAAGCCCACAGTGCACCTCGCCTTTGCAGCAGATGGCCACTTAGATCCATCAGTGGGGGTGTTTGACTTCACTGACACCTGTTCTGCCATCAGCCTCGCACAATTTGTTTTGGGGTTGCGGACTCATTTTGAAGATATCAAGAGAGCCATATCGATAGAAGCAGTCGATTCTCTGGCTCCATTGCACTGGAGATCCGATTTACCCGACTTTGAAACTCAGTTTGGGGTACAATTGGACGAACGGGTGGCATCCTGGACCCACCAGGTACACGTGCAGACGAGTTCTAGGCGCGAGTTCTTATCTTGAATGGCAAGTCAGAATCTTGATGAATGTTTAGTGAGGTATCATCCTCATGTAATCCTTGTACACCCTCCCTGTTATCAGATACAGTTGTATCATATGAAACGATGAGTTCTCGCTTGCCAGTGCTTCATACCATCGTCGAGAGTGAACAAGTTCATGGCGCAAATATTCGGTCAACCATTCAACCTATGTCACGCTGATCAACACACAACTAACTCGAAGCTTTAGGCTACCCCAAGAGACTGGCACGACGAACATGAAAGGACGGTAAGTTGTTACTCCATTTGCGATCTTATTTTCCCTGCAGAGGAAGAGGATTGCAATCATCTTCACAAACCATCTCTTCAAAGAGGACCACTCCATCACCACAATCGCTACCTGGGTTTATAGACTGTGAATAAGACGGCTTTATAAAGGTCGTTTAACCTTTTCCGACTGATACATGATGTCAATAGAAGATGCTAACATACTACTACAATATGATGATAAGCCATAACTCCAGCTACATACATCAGGAAAACCCTCCTGGGCTAAAAACATCAAATTATCGAAAATTATTGACTGATTTCTCTAAAGACGACTGATTTCTCTAAAAACGACTGATTAGAACGATCTCATGGATTATGTTACCTACTAATAATTTAGACAGAATTGTTGATAATCCTTCGTTATTTGACTAATTTGTCATGCATTTGAGGGATCATCCATTCAAATTTAGACGTTGTAGTGGTGTTCAGATCAGACAGCATTACACGAAACAATTTAGGCTTTGATTAGAAATGGGTATGTAAAGTAACAGTATAGCTAGTAATGACCGACGTATCAATCAGCGCTCTCAACAAATCGCATATGTACACCAAATCAAAGGAGTAGATTACTAGTCCTCTTCCATACCATCAAGGTCAAGCAGTTCAAAGGCATTCAACTCGATGTGATCCCCAGTAGCAGCAATCCGTTTCAACTTACTGCAAGCCAAGTGACGAGTCAGTAATGAGCTTTGAGGATGAGGGAACACCAGAAAACTCACTGTGCAGCTTCATAAATATCTGCCATCATGAAATGGAACTTTCCAGGTGCATCCTGCTTCAGCTGTTCCAGGGACTTGATGTGGTAGCTGTAAACTTCGCTGAATTGGTTTCCTGAGAAGTTGAACTTCCCTGGTGAACCGAGTGATTTCCACAAAAGAGCGGAATAAACCTTCAAAAAGTTGAGCCGCACATTCATAGTAGAGTCAAGACAAGCACGCTACCGCCATTGCAACCAGCGCCAGGAAGGGTATAGGAATTTCGGGACGCTTCAACTTGTTCTTGGCAATTTCGATAAAGCGTGACGCAAATTTCACGCCAACGGCCTTCGAGCTATGAAAGAGCTGGTTAGATAATAACAATATGAGGAGTTCACCCTGGTAGGGCCTATTCCTGATAGGTGTAGCATCATTGTTGTCCTGAAAAAGAGTTGCGAGCATCAGCAACAGCCAGAGAAAGTGTAACGGACTCACATCGAACTTCAAAGCATAGGTATAAGTAAGCTTCTCTGTCATTTTTTTTGCCTTCGCAAAGTCTTTGTGCCCCAAGCGGAAGTAACCATCAACGTTTGCACAAGCGTCGTCTTTCAGCTCACGCCGCATTATTGGGACGCGGGCATCCACCTCATATAAATCAAAGATCATTAGAAATATTCATAAGCGCTGTGACTACAGGCTATACTGTTAAAATTAAGCATAATACTCACTGACTAGAAACATATGGTTTTGTAAGTTTGTTTGTAAACTATCAATACCCTACAATTAAGCTTAATGGCTTCTGATTCCTTTAGTGATTCTCAGGCTTCCAAGAATAGCGCTACCACCGGAAAATTTACCAAATTGGGATATTCCAATAATCTCACTATTCCCACATACCTCCCTGGCTCTACTGCTGCACCAGAGCTTTCCCCTTGCTCACTCATGTATATAAGTAGTATAATGGAATGTACATACATAAAATGATACAATAGACCGCTTTTTTCATTGTCTGAGAGCTTGTACAGCAGTCTACAGTGCTGACTACAATATGTGCATCCCAGGACTAAAACATATTCGGATTTTTGCCCCTTTAGCAGGGAAGCAATTCTGACTGTATATATCATATATTGGAGTGTTAATGAATATATTACACCGCTTGTTTGAGCCTCTGTAGTGTCCTACATCAGTAGATATGTTAAATTCATGGATACCTCTCAAAAACATAAACCAGTTCGCATTTTTTAGTGTTTAGGTATACAGACTGGTGAATATTATTTCTAACATCTCTTTACTATTATATACATTATATCAAGAGTACAGGCCAGTAGGATCAGTCCCTAGGGTCATATGTATTGTCATCTTCCTGGTGGTTCACTCCCTGAGAAATTTTTTCCTGCAGCTCCAGCCCTCTAGGATGGTAGGTAGTCTTTCACTATGAACATATGGAATATATTTATCACATAGGTATACCAGAACAATACCAGAATTCTTGTCTACAATCCAAAGTCACTTTCTGCCTACAGTGTACCATATTTTCGCATTTTTGAGGGTTTTCACTACATTCTCACTACATAGACCATACCAGCTGTTTAAATATCACTTATAGTAGATATTTGAAGCCCTCCCAAGGTCATGATCAGACAGAAATATGTCATAGCAATGATATCAAGCACATATCTCCTATTCTCACTGATAAGAATTTCCAGACATAAATATAGTAAAATATTATAATCAGACTATCTTGGAGTACACTATATATACCAAGTAATACAGTCCTCGACTACCAGAAGGATCCATGAACAATTGACAGCAGGGGAATCCAATAGATAAGAAATAGGTCGTGGGAAAGTCAAAAGTCCAAACATCGAAAAAGTACTATGCACCAACAGTCTATGCAAGGTGGTCTCACCATAATAATGCAACAATTTGAGACCACAACACTTCCACATCACTTTTACCTTCACAATATATATTAGTATAGTATATTTAAGTAGTTTACAATGTATTCTATACATTTTTAATGAAATCTTCGCCCTAGACAGGGTTGAAATATAACATTTGCATGATTGTGGGGTTTGCCCCTATATCATTGATATCATTACTATGACATATTTCTGCCTGATCATGGCCTTGGGAGGGCTTCAAATATCTACTATAAGTGATATTTAAACAGCTGGTATGGTCTATGTAGTGAGAATGTAGTGAAAACCCTCAAAAATGCGAAAATATGGTACACTGTAGGCAGAAAGTGACTTTGGATTGTAGACAAGAATTCTGGTATTGTTCTGGTATACCTATGTGATAAATATATTCCATATGTTCATAATGAAAGACTACCTACCATCCTAGAGGGCTGGAGCTGCAGGAAAAAATTTCTCAGGGAGTGAACCACCAGGAAGATGACAATACATATGACCCTAGGGACTGATCCTACTGGCCTGTACTCTTGATATAATGTATATACTAGTAAAGAGATGTTAGAAATAATATTCACCAGTCTGTATACCTAAACACTAAAAAATGCGAACTGGTTTATGTTTTTGAGAGGTATCCATGAATTTAACATATCTACTGATGTAGGACACTACAGAGGCTCAAACAAGCGGTGTAATATATTCATTAACACTCCAATATATGATATATACAGTCAGAATTGCTTCCCTGCTAAAGGGGCAAAAATCCGAATATGTTTTAGTCCTGGGATGCACATATTGTAGTCAGCACTGTAGACTGCTGTACAAGCTCTCAGACAATGAAAAAAGCGGTCTATTGTATCATTTTATGTATGTACATTCCATTATACTACTTATATACATGAGTGAGCAAGGGGAAAGCTCTGGTGCAGCAGTAGAGCCAGGGAGGTATGTGGGAATAGTGAGATTATTGGAATATCCCAATTTGGTAAATTTTCCGGTGGTAGCGCTATTCTTGGAAGCCTGAGAAAAACATTTCCAGTAGCATCGAGATCACAAGAGAGATCCTGATCTTCAGAACCAGTGAGGCATCGTGCCTGTTAAGCTTTGTGAAGCTTCATGTTGGTGGCTCTGAGACAAACTTACAAAATGTACTGTGTATAGTTAGACATGGTTAAGTATCACCCTGCCATGAACAGGTGGTGACTAAATCTACTCACCAAGGCACTGAGCTGTAAAGCATACTGCTCATCCACCTGAAGACGTTCTTTGATTGCGTGCACACCATGTTTCTCAGCCATGGTTACTAAACTATGCATCGAGAACTGGTTCTTTTGGACTAATTCAGGGTACCCATGGACAAACATCACATGGCACTTGACTTCAGAGATTGCGGCTTGAATGACTTGGCGAGTGTGTAGATTCTGATCGAGAAGTTTGACTTTGCCTGTTTCAGTTCGAATAAGCGAGGCGACACTCTTTGAGGTTCGGACAAGTTTTGGGTTGACGGCATCTTCATTGTCAGAGGAAATTGACAATTCGCCACCAGTAGTGGTACTTTCGATGGACTCTGAAACGGCGTCGTCGACATCGCCCCAGGTTGGAATCTAAATAGAGTCATCGATAATGGTGGGAATAGTTAAATTCAATAGTTCTCACCTCTGTTGCTTGTTTAAGATCACGGGCAGATATGCGCGGTCCTGCACCACAGCCTGCCAATCCCTCTGACTTCTGAGATTTCCGGTCATTGGTAACAAGTGAAGCAACCTTTGATTTTTTGGTGAGGACTAATGATGTTGACCAACTTGAAGTACTACTTACCTCATTTGAAAGCATCCTTGCAGCCGCATCTAAATCCTCATCTTCACTGGTAAGGCCTGACTCGCTGTTACTGTCACGGTCATGGTGGTCAGTACCCGCACGGACATTCTGGAAAGCGTCATCTGAGTCAACATCACTCTGCTCCGAGTCATGTTCAGAAATAGGTAAAGTAACATCTTGCATAGCGAAAGTGCGGCGGAGTTTGCCTGGCCGGCGATAACGGGACGCTGTGCATCCTTGACTTGTAAGACTTCCTTTCTTGTCAGTCAAGGAGATTACTAACCCAAGTTTTTCTTATCTCCTTCGCTTAAACGCTCACTGGCCCCATGCTCACTGGTATCTGACTCTGTATCCATGTGCTGACGCTCTGTAACAGTTCATTAGTAAGTGGCTATTCTTGTTATGTATGGAATGCATGCCGCACTCAGTGTTGAAGGTTTCTGAGTACGAGACACCTTTGATACACTGGGAGCTACTTTTTTCGCAGCCAAGCCTTTTGCAGTGGCTTGCTCAGTTGATGAGGTCTGTCACTTGCGTTTGCTAGTGTCCTGCTTCCAAACTATTTTCAGGTCCAAGTCAAGAATCAGTAGTAAGTTTTTGCTAGTGTACTTCTAACTCACCTGTGTTCTCCATAGCCCTCTTCTTTGCACCACGCGGCTCCAAGTCTATTGAGCCCTTTGAGACAGTTGGTCTCGGCTTGTCTTTATGGACACTTACTCTGAGGTGCAGTCATTTTTACTCAATTAGACGGGGCTTAAAGTACTAAAACAACTAGTAGGGAGTGGAAAAAATTGAACTATCAGGGAGTGTGATTGACGATGGTACCAAAACAACTAGAAAGAGGAAAACGGGCTAGCAGGGAGTGTGATGGAGGTAAGAGTTGAAAAATGATTTTTGAGTTTCGGAAGGTACTAAATTTTGTAGTGCAGTGCTGGGCGCGCTTCGGACGCAGTCTGTCCCTGACTTGACTTTAGGTGAGTTAATAGTCACCTCTGAGACAATTACCTCAGCCCGACCCTCTTCTGCTTTCACCCACTTATTAACTTGTTTTCTTGACCATGCAGACGTGCCCAGCGTGTGGCCGTGACAACTTCACTGTCACGGGCCTCAGCCAACATCTCGCAAAGAGCCGCTGTGACTCCCGTTGCCGAGCACTGTACAGGAAGTCACGGTTGCGAACAAACCCAGTTCCAGTCCCAGAATGTTCTCAATATCTCGTGAGTCTTACTTTGGTTACTTTGAAGCTGAAGGTTCTGACCGCTCTCACTCTCAGGGAGAGGATAACTCTCAATATCTCATGAGTCTTACTTTGGTTACTTTGAAGCTGAAGGTTCTGACCGCTCTCACTCTCAGGGAGAGGTTAACTCTCAATATCTCGTGAGTCTTACTTTGGTTACTTTGAAGCTGAAGGTTCTGACCGCTCTCACTCTCAGGGAGAGGTTAACTCTCAATATCTCGTGAGTCCAAGTCTTACTTTGGTTACTTTGAAGCTGAAGGTTCTGACCGCTCTCATTCTCAGGGAGAGGGTAGCAACTCATTTCAACATCCTGTGAGTCTTTGATTACTTACTTTGGTTACTTTGAGGCTGAAGGTTCTGGGCGTTCTCATTCTTGGGGAGAGGGTAATGATGCTGGTCCTACCGTGAGTCTTTTACTTTGGTTACTTTGAGGCTGAAGGTTTCTGACACTCTCATTCTCAGGGAGAGGATAACGACGCTGATCCCACTGTGAGTATTTACTTTGGTTACTTTGAGGCTGAAGGTGAAGGTTCCTAACGCTCTCATTCTCAGGTTGAGGATAATGATGCTTGTCCCGCTGTGAGTCTTTTACTTTGGTTACTTTGAGGCTGAAGGTTCTGAAAGCTCTTATTCTCAGGGAGAGGACAACGATGCTGATAGCGACTCAGAATTGGACATCGACGATTCATTCTTCGAACCTGAATGGGAGCCACCAATGCCATTGCTAAGCGACACCCCTGACGAGACCAACGATACCGAAGCTTACGAGACCAACGATACCGAAGCTCATCACGATATTCACAATACTCGTCAGGACATTGAGGCTCGTGCACAAGGACAGTGTGGATTTGTAGCTGTGCCTTATCCTGACCCACGTGCTGGCCAAAGGGTGTCGCGGCATTCACCTGATCACTCTGCAAACGTCATGTATGGAGCGCAACTTGTTGATGACGAAAATGACGAGAATCTGTACTACCCATTTGCTTCCAAGATTGAATGGGAGGTAGCAAGATGGGCCAAGCTCTGTGGATCAAGTTCTACTGCATTTTCAGACTTGCTCTCTATTGACGGAGTGAGAATTGTTCTTTGTTGCATGAGTATCTAATTAACAATCAATACTGCTAGGTCAGTGAACGCTTAGGACTGTCATTCAAAAACGCAAATGAACTGAACAAGTTGATTGACCATGAGCTTCCAACGGGACGACCTAAATTTAAACGAGAGCAAGTCATCGTCGCTGGAGAAGTATTCGATGTTTACTACCCGCGATATTATCGAATGTGTCAAGTCGTTATATGGTGATCCCGACTTTGCAAGATATCTCACATTTGCCCCAGAGCGGCATTATGCCAATGATGACCAGACAGTTCGTTTGTTCCATGACATGCATACTGGGAAATGGTGGTGGGAAACGCAGGTATGGACGGCTCGATACAAGTGTCAGACTTCATTACTTAATGTCTTTGTTACTTTAGAAAAAACTCGATGAATGTTGTCCTGGTGGAACTATAGTTCCAATCATTATTTCTTCAGACAAAACACAAGTGACAATGTTTCGCAACAAGACTGCCTACCCTGTATATCTTACGATTGGCAACATACCAAAGGAAATCCGGCGCAAACCTTCATCTGGTAGTCATATACTTCTTGCTTATCTGCCTACAACCCGCCTTGAACACATTACCAACAAAGCATCTCGCCGTCGCGCTATTGCAAACTTGTACCATGCATGTTTACGCCGTGTTCTCGCTCCACTAAAATCTGCTGGATCAGAGGGTATTTTCATGTGTAGCGGTGATGGTGCTCATCGTCGCTGCCATCCATTGTTTGCAAGTTTTGTCGGTGACTACCCAGAACAGCTCCTGGCTACAGGTGTCAAGTTCGGAGAGTGCCCAAAGTGCGATGTTGAAGCCAAGGACATGGGAAGTAATACGACACCATTTCACATGCGAAAACTTAGCGAGGTACTGGACGCACTTGCTGCATTCGACCACGGAAATTTAGCGTTTGTTCACGCATGTGCTACAGCTAGCATCAAACCTATCATCCACCCTTTTTGGGAGGATCTCCCTTTCGCAAATATTTTCCGTGCTATCACACCAGATGTGCTGCACCAGCTATATCAAGGTCTGGTCAAGCATCTCCTGGGTTGGTTGTCAGAAGCTTGTGGAGCTGCAGAAATCGATGCTCGTTGTCGGCGTCTTCCTCCGAACCATCATATCCGCCTATTCACCAAGGGCATCACTTGCTTATCACATGTAAGCGGTACTGAACACGCACAGATATGCCGCTTCATCCTCGGCATCATAATCGACATCCGCTTGCCCAACAACCTTAATGCAAGTCGTCTTCTTCGAGCAGTGCGGGGGCTACTCGACTTCCTATATCTCGCTGTAGGGATTAGTTTCTCTCTGGGCTGGTATTAACAGTTTTTACTTAGCTTTCTTACCTTACTTTTCCTTGCTTATGTTCGCATTTTTACTGCTTACATAATCACAAAATCTTCGCCCTACACTTCCACTCATTAGCTAGACTTTCAGTTATAGTTCTGGTAGCTCTCCTTCTAGGATTTAGTAGCTTCCCCAGACTTGCAGCTTATTAGTTTTAGTAGTAGCTCAATAGCTCACTATACAGCTCCTGATACACAGTCTTATCCTCATTGTCTGGAGTGACATTTTCATATTCTCTCTCCCTCTCTCTCTCTCTCACACACACACACACACACTCTCTCTCTCTTGAGCCCTGAGCTTAGTCCAGAAACCCTTGGGTTGAATAGCAGCTAGGCAGCATTCACCCAACATAGTTCTGCTAGCCAGCAGAATTGTTGACCCTTCATCGCGCAATACCCTTGTCATAGCTCGGAGACACTTCACTCACTAGATGAGGCGTTGGATCTTTTCCATGAAAATAAGGACATTTTTATTCAGCTTGGTATCCGAAACAATTTTAACTTACCGAAGTTGCACGCTGCACGCCACTACCATCTCATGATCACGCTGTTTGGTACAACCGATAACTACAACACTGAATACACAGAACGCCTCCACATTGATTTGGCGAAGGATGCTTACCGCGCTACCAACCACAAGGACGAGTTTATTCAGATGACCCACTGGCTTGAACGAAAGGAGAAAATTTTACGGCACCAGAAATATGTTAGTTGGTGTCTTGCTGGTGGCCACCAGTTTAAGCCCTACCATTCACGTCCACCTGATATGACTTTCAGTCGTGAATTAGTCATGACAAAACATCCTAGCGCGAAGGCTGTCAGTATTCAAAAACTAGTTGAAGATTACGGTGCAACTCATTTTCGTGAGGCCCTTGCACGCTATGTTGCACGCCACGGTCAAAGCGACCATCCTGCTCCTCTCCGAAATCGAGCACTTGATCATTTGGCGGGCGACATTCATTTTCCATTCCACAGTCTGCCCGTCTTTCACAAGATCAAGTGGTGCTCGATTGATACTGGTGGCCACGCGAAGGGACATGTAACCTTGGACAGTGCCCATGCGAAACCACAACAGAAGCTGGGCTCTCGTCTCATTGATCGCCGGTCCGATACAGTTTTGGTGAGCCTTCGCAAAGACTCGGTTACAAATGATCTCGAAGGTGCGTGAATAGGTACCATTTAATTGTTACTCACTGCTTACCGGCTTGTTTAGGTTTCTGCGTCGGTCAAGTTCGAGCTATCTTTTCCTTACCACCAAAGTCAATACAGCTACTCTTTCCACCAACAGTTAATGTTCCTCCTCACCTTGCATACATCGAATGGTTCACGCCATTCCCATCTGCTCCTGACCGAAACAATGGACTGTATAAACTGTCAAGATCGATGCATGGTAGCGACAGAGTGGCTAGTATCGTGCCGGTGGGTGATATTGTGCGTAGTGTCCACCTTATACCAAAGTTTGGTGACACGGCCCCACGAGAATGGAAGAGCGAGACCGTTCTAGAGGACTGTAACACATTTTGGTTGAACTCATACATAGATAGACATACATTTTCGATATTCAGATAAAACTCGCTAATACTTGACTGTTTCGAAATAATTCATCTTGCAGCCATGTAATTATCAATGTTCTTCCTAAACACAAGTGATTAGAAAGAATTAGAAAGAATTATACAAATTTCTCCTAATTACGCGAATTTAGCCCGGGAGGGTTTTCCTGATGTAGTACAAGCGAGCACTGTCTACAATTGCGTCAGAATTCAGATACCGCCCATGCGCAAAACCATCTCCGAAAGAAAGACTCCAGTGCTATGACCTCTCGGTTTCCCATGGTTCGTCCGGTAACGAACCCACAGGAGGAATCTTTTCCCGAAGTTTGGACATTTCTGCCGCATCGATGCTATAAAATTGCATCACCTCAACGATTTTATCCAACGTATCGCGATCCGCGCGTTCCAGGATGGTCAATTGCCTATCATAATCCTGAATCCAAGTACGAACTTCCCCGCTCATTGGGGAGGCAAGGTAGGAAGCGACCGCGAGCTTGATGGTCCTACAAGTGAGTTCCTGGCTTTCTGACACAAGGTAAAGTGTCTGCAACACAAGTGTTAAGTGGATGATGTAGGACATGAAGCGTTGAAGCACTGCGTGGCTGAAGAACAAGTGTCGATATCCTTTCGCTCACGAATAAATAGCGGTGCTTACGATATCTGGTATACATCGTGAACCCATACGGCGAGTACGGCGCTTGCTGCAATCGGTACAACGATGGGAGCTGCGGGTCCTGCTAGGGCGGACACGATGCCCGCAATAGTGCCCACCATGGATAGCCCAATGGTACTGTAGGGATGTAATGAGATAAGAATCCATCTGTCACGTAAAAGACCAGCCTACATAGTCTTGGTGAGATCAGCTGTAGGTCCAACTTCGAGCTTATCGACCATCTTCACTATCAATTCCCTGAACTCTTGGCTGTGCAAGTACTATGCACAAATCATGTTAGGGTGGATGCGACGACGACAAATAAGATAGCCATTACATGATGAGGGTCATAGAAGTTCCACACGTTGATGATGTCAGTGTGAAGCACGTGAAGACAATCCCATGTCTTGCGGTTCTTGAACGTCGTGCTTGATGCAAGCGCCTTCCAATATCCTGCATAGAAGTGAACATTTAGATTGTATTCAGTAATTGGTATCAACGCGAAACTGGGACAGACTTCTCTTGCCAACCCTGATGCCACGTAAATCATGAGAATATAATGAAGCAAGCAAGGCTCACTCGATTGATGCTTTTATCTTGAGTCCAGGATGCACTCGTTGAGCGATGGAGGTCATCACCGCGGCCTCGGGCGTAGAATGCAGACCGACACAGTTTTCAGTTATTTGGATCAGGCGGGTGAGGGTCTCCTTATGGTCTTTATGGGCTGCGGTGTTACACTTCAGTGCAAGCATGAACCTGTTGGAGTATTGGTACTCACTAGATATCGTAGCGTGGGGAATATCGGGCCCTGCAAATTTTTCTAGGGGTGCAATGCAGGTATCCCGTAGCTCGGCTTCTGCTTTGTTTTTGATGCGTTCCTCGATGGCTTCATCACTTAATCCATTGAGAGAGGTGTCGTCTAGAGTTCGCTCCATGTGGTCAATGAGCATGTCATATTTAGTGAGAACGACGATAACGGGAACTTTGACAAAGTGTGAGCTCCAAAGTAGCAGAGGTATTTATCGATTCACTTACTGTCTCCCAGCGTGCCATTATTTTTCAGGGCCAAGAATTCCTCCGTTCCTGTCTCTAGTAAACGTCCGCCTGCACGGGGTATCTCAAAGCAAAGCCTTTGGTGTATTTGGTCAGTACGCCATAATGGAATGGTCGAGATAGAACCCCTACCAAACGGCATGCAACTGATGTTCAGGAGTAGACATGTTCCTCCGACGATCAATGAAATCTCGGACTATTTCAAGGTTGTGTTCGTCCCCTGGTTCAAAACCTTTGCTGTCGTGGAGAGCAAATCTGTCATTCTCCGGTGAGATGAACTCATCGTCGATGCCGGCCTCGCCTGGCTTTTCATGCGAAGCGATCTAACGACAGTATGAGCAGCTGTGCTCGTTGAAGAGTCGTGTCCAGCCTACCGTTTTTTCCACTCCGAATGCTTGGTTGATCAGTGATGACTTGCCGACACCAGTCTATCAAAGGCACGTCGTCAACACCGGCCTAAGATCGGAGGGGGCCAGATACCTTTCCTATCACGAGAATTCGGAACCTTGGGAGTATCAACCTCAAGAATGGCGCGTTATGATCATTCTGACTCACCGGGGACACTTCCGGAATACTTCAGAAGTGGTAGGCCGGAGCTCGGTGCCTTTACTGGAAGAGGCAGACAGCTCAGCCTGCTAATCTACGAGTTAGACGAGTTTGATACCAGATATGGACCCTTACTTCGGTTGTTGGATTCCCGGAAAGGTCGACGACGATCCTGATTTTGTTATGAAACTTGGTGTATTCTACACACGCGAGGTTGAGTTCGTGAGTGATTAAAGTGAGAATGCGATGATTATTGTTTTACCTTGTCTTTCACTTGCACTATACACGCGGGAGACGTCTTCTGGGTTAAAAATAATGTCTTCATGCTTGGTCTTCATCCCAAGCCATTTCTTGTACTGTATATGCAAGGAAAATGTATCCCCGTGGGGAAGCTCCCTACGACAAAACACAGTAGCAACTCAGGTGAGAACATGCGTCAAGGTCGAGTACCTACATGGGTGGAGAAAACGTCCGTCGCCAAATTTTTCCTGCTTCATGTTCAATTGGCGAACGCAACTTGCCAATTCGTACTTCAGCAAACTCTACATTCATTCTCGATTTGCTGAAATTGACGGTGATACCTATTGGATGTAGAGTCAGCGGGGTTGATAACATTGCGTAGTAACAAGAATTGAATACCAGAGATGCGGAGAGAGTAAGAAACCGTTGAGGTGTGAGCCATGCTGATGTGGTCTAGGGAAGAGTCTACTCTGAGTTACTGTAAATTTATCGAGAGGTTGAACGTAAGCCGTGCGTCAGCTGCGAGGAGGTGGGGTACCCTCGTGTATGCCCCATGCATGGTACACCCACAGCCCAGTGGGAAGCACCAGGATAAATGAAATTGAAGCCACTCTTCCCTCGAGCATGTAGACCACGGAACGTATACATCAAGAGAAATTTCCTCCGGCACTCAGGCGAAGCTTGAGATCGACTTCGTAGCCGTCTTGCAATGATAGCTAATTTCAAATATGGATTTTGATTTACGTACATAAAGCCTCGTCGTGTACGCCTCATGGTACTGTACAGCTATATATATCAACATTGCCCATTGCCCACTGATTCTAGATCCTGACGACGGGTCAGGTAATTTACCGGGTGATTCATTCAGAATCATTATAAGGCTACACCAACGCTTCTCCATCATATCTACCTTCCCTCATGGATCCCACAAAGATAAGACGGAAATTCCGTCGCTTTCGAATCCTCGTTATAGGAAGAGCCAATGCAGGAAAAACCACCATCCTCCAGAGAGTTTGCAGCACACGGGACAATCCAGAAATCTATAACGGCGCTGGAGAAAAGGTGCGCCTCATATTAAGAGGCTGGTAGCGATAACTGACTCATCGACGTCAGATCGATGCTGCAGTTTTAACGGCATCCAGAGAGGTAAGGTGTGCTCTTAGTCGACGACATGAACTGACCTGCTCTCAGCGTGGAGAGCACGATATCGAAAATGAAATGGTGTTTCAAAGCAACCCAGGATTCGTCTTTCACGATTCACGTGGTTTTGAGGCAGGGGGTGAATCCGAATTCATCAAAGTGAAGGAATTTATCGCGGCCCGTTCTAAGGAAACCAAATTAGAGAATCGACTCCATGTTATTTGGTAACTGCAACTGATCGATTGCAATATTTGCTATCTCACGGATTTTACACAGGTACTGCATCCCAATGGACGAGGCAAGCAGGTCGTTCACCCAGGCCGAAAACAAATTTTTCTCTCAGTGCGACACAGGAAGTAGTAAGCTTTCACATCCAACCATTGTTGACGTTCGACTGAGGCGCAGACTCACAATGTTCAGTTCCAGTGATTGTATTATTCACAAAGTTTGATGCCCTCTACGACGTCGAATTCAGAAAGCTGAGACAGGAAGGAAAACCGCGGAAAGACGCCAAAGGACTGGCCCCTAAACGCGCCGAGGACTCATTCGCTAAGGGCCCACAATTGAAGTTTCTCAAGGATGTTCCATGGCCTCCGAAATGCCATGTATGTCTTCCTGGTAGGCCGGTTGATAGTTGACTCGGAGTTGCGATACATGATGACCGTTGATGCATTAGATATGGATAAGGATGATGCAGATTGCGGACCACTCATCGAACGCACAGCTGGGACATTAGATGATGAAGTGGTGGAGCGGTTATTTGTCTCGACGCAGAAGACCAACCTGGAGCTCTGCATGAAATATGCAGCTGAGAGGTAACCACACATTCCCTCACCTACCTGTCTCAAGTATTATCGACTGATATTGTCCAGAATACTAGGAAGATTTTTTGACTTTGTTGATACAATAGCATCTGAGGGACATGCGAACATAATAGGGAGATTGGGTGCCTGGTTTCCGCATATTTTGGTAAGATTATCAGAAGGTTCCAAGGTTGCTTTGATTTACAGTATGCGTCTACTTGCAGGTGGTATGTCTGTGAATCCTCCTTCGAGCTCGAGCCATGCTGATCCAAGTCGTTGCCCGCTGTTCGCAGCTTGTGAGTGTCTCGATCCTCCTTCGAGCTCGAGCCATGCTGATCCAAGTCGTTGCCCGCTGTTCGCAGGATGTGAGTGTCTCGATCCTCCTTCGAGCTCGAGCCATGCTGATCCAAGTCGTTGCCCGCTGTTCGCAGGGAGTGAGTGTCTCGATCCTCCTTCGAGCTCGAGCCATGCTGATCCAACTCGTTGCCCGCTGTTCGCAGTATGTGAGTGTCTCGATCCTCCTTCGAGCTCGAGCCATGCTGATCCAAGTCGTTGCCCGCTGTTCGCAGACTGTGAGTGTCTCGATCCTCCTTCGAGCTCGAGCCATGCTGATCCAAGTCGTCGCCCGCTGTTCGCAGGATGTGAGTGTCTCGATCCTCCTTCGAGCTCGAGCCATGCTGATCCAAGTCGTTGCCCGCTGTTCGCAGCTTGTGAGTGTCTCGATCTTCCTTCGAGCTCGAGCCATGCTGATCCAAGTCGTTGCCCGCTGTTCGCAGGATGTGAGTGTCTCGATCCTCCTTCGAGCTCGAGCCATGCTGATCCAAGTCGTTGCCCGCTGTTCGCAGGGAGTGAGTGTCTCGATCCTCCTTCGAGCTCGAGCCATGCTGATCCAACTCGTTGCCCGCTGTTCGCAGTATGTGAGTGTCTCGATCCTCCTTCGAGCTCGAGCCATGCTGATCCAAGTCGTTGCCCGCTGTTCGCAGCTTGTGAGTGTCTCGATCCTTCTTCGAGCTCGAGCCATGCTGATCCAAGTCGTTGCCCGCTGTTCGCAGCTTGTGAGTGTCTCGATCCTCCTTCGAGCTCGAGCCATGCTGATCCAAGTCGTTGCCCGCTGTTCGCAGGGAGTGAGTGTCTCGATCCTCCTTCGAGCTCGAGCCATGCTGATCCAAGTCGTTGCCCGCTGTTCGCAGGGAGTGAGTGTCTCGATCCTCCTTCGAGCTCGAGCCATGCTGATCCAAGTCGTCGCCCGCTGTTCGCAGGATGTGAGTGTCTCGATCCTCCTTCGAGCTCGAGCCATGCTGATCCAAGTCGTTGCCCGCTGTTCGCAGCTTGTGAGTGTCTCGATCTTCCTTCGAGCTCGAGCCATGCTGATCCAAGTCGTTGCCCGCTGTTCGCAGACTGTGAGTGTCTCGATCCTCCTTCGAGCTCGAGCCATGCTGATCCAAGTCGTTGCCCGCTGTTCGCAGGATGTGAGTGTCTCGATCCTCCTTCGAGCTCGAGCCATGCTGATCCAAGTCGTTGCCCGCTGTTCGCAGCTTGTGAGTGTCTCGATCCTCCTTCGAGCTCGAGCCATGCTGATCCAAGTCGTTGCCCGTTGTTCGCAGCTTGTGAGTGTCTCGATCCTCCTTCGAGCTCGAGCCATGCTGATCCAAGTCCTTGCCTGCTGTTCGCAGACTGTGAGTGTCTCGATCCTCCTTCGAGCTCGAGCCATGCTGATCCAAGTCGTTGCCCGCTGTTCGCAGGGAGTGAGTGTCTCGATCCTCCTTCGAGCTCGAGCCATGCTGATCCAAGTCGTTGCCCGCTGTTCGCAGCTTGTGAGTGTCTCGATCCTCCTTCGAGCTCGAGCCATGCTGATCCAAGTCGTTGCCCGTTGTTCGCAGCTTGTGAGTGTCTCGATCCTCCTTCGAGCTCGAGCCATGCTGATCCAAGTCGTTGCCCGCTGTTCGCAGGATGTGAGTGTCTCGATCCTCCTTCGAGCTCGAGCCATGCTGATCCAAGTCGTCGCCCGCTGTTCGCAGGATGTGAGTGTCTCGATCCTCCTTCGAGCTCGAGCCATGCTGATCCAAGTCGTTGCCCGCTGTTCGCAGGATGTGAGTGTCTCGATCCTCCTTCGAGCTCGAGCCATGCTGATCCAACTCGTTGCCCGCTGTTCGCAGGATTGTGAGTGTCTCGATCCTCCTTCGAGCTCGAGCCATGCTGATCCAAGTCGTTGCCCGCTGTTCGCAGCTTGTGAGTGTCTCGATCCTCCTTCGAGCTCGAGCCATGCTGATCCAAGTCGTTGCCGTTGTTCGCAGCTTGTGAGTGTCTCGATCCTCCTTCGAGCTCGAGCCATGCTGATCCAAGTCCTTGCCTGCTGTTCGCAGACTGTGAGTGTCTCGATCCTCCTTCGAGCTCGAGCCATGCTGATCCAAGTCGTTGCCCGCTGTTCGCAGCTTGTGAGTGTCTCGATCCTCCTTCGAGCTCGAGCCATGCTGATCCAAGTCGTTGCCCGTTGTTCGCAGCTTGTGAGTGTCTCGATCCTCCTTCGAGCTCGAGCCATGCTGATCCAAGTCCTTGCCTGCTGTTCGCAGACTGTGAGTGTCTCGATCCTCCTTCGAGCTCGAGCCATGCTGATCCAAGTCGTTGCCCGCTGTTCGCAGGGAGTGAGTGTCTCGATCCTCCTTCGAGCTCGAGCCATGCTGATCCAAGTCGTTGCCCGCTGTTCGCAGCTTGTGAGTGTTTCATTTCAAAGTCTTGCTTTCGAACGACATTGATTCATCGATAGGAAGTGAGTTTCTTTGACTTCGGACCGTACTCACAGAATATGTTACACATTGGCAGAAAGTGAGTGTATCGATCGTTAGCAGAGGTGGATGGTTTTCAACTTTCCATCTGATTTGGCCAGCTTGATCGGAGTCATCGTGAAGAGATGGAGTCCAGGTTACTCTCTGTGGTATGTCTAATTGATCACAGATTGTACACACATTCCTGATATTGCGAATATGCAAGGTCTCTGGCTCATCTCCCTTGAAGAAAATTGTTCAGCTCATTTCTGGTAAATTTTGAGGACACGTTGCAATGAACCTGCTTATTATTGATCATTTAGCTGTTGTCATCATCTTTGAACATTCTTTCTACACTTTCGACAAGCGGCGCTATCTTCAGGACCAGCAAGAGTCTGCTCCCTCTTTTTATGTCGCTCTCGACCAGTACATGTCATCTTCGCATGCAGCTGCTGTCGGGGAAGCTGTCAGCATCGCTGTCCAGGAATATGAGGCAGCTGTAACATCTGCCGCTCATGCATATGAGGTAGCTGTGACCACTGTCACTCACACATCTAAAGAAGCTGTGAGGACCTTGCCTACTTGGCGAGCAAAGTTACCGTTTGAACGCTTCAAGAAGAAGGCAAGAGAAGCTTCTGAACGGTCTAAGGCGAAGGAGAAAGAACCTTTTGAACGGTCTAAGGCGAAGGAGAAAGAAGCTTTGTGCTCTCAGGCGGTGGCGGAGTTAATCAAGACCATTCTTGAAACCACTTCAAATCATCGCCTGCGTATGTTTCACCGTCATGTTATGACAGCAATCACACTGACCCTCTTGTCTTCAGCAAGACCTTAATGTTGGGTAATGTAACCCAACATCAACGATGTTCTGGTTCGGAGGGAGGGGAGGCGTCTCGGCAGGTTGCTTGCAAGGTCTATTCAGCTATACGAAATGGTTGATCATGCAATATGGTGCTTTGTCTAGTATGGTATATATGCGTTTGGAGAATGTCTGTCACTCTACGTAGAAACAGTGGTATGAATCGCGCTTGATGTACCTCTCAAGTATCCATGGCCCGATTTCAAGCACATCAAGGTTGAAAATGTCCTACTCTACAGCTTGTCTCAACTTGCGTGACTTTTTTCTAAAGAGAAATACCGTTCAGTGTGATTTAAAACCTGGCGCCCCAAGTAGAAACATGGAGTTAAACTTTATTGGCAACGTCAGTGACTCTGAAGTAGTTGTTATGTAACATCTCTGAAAGACCTGGTTGTGAGCGGAAGATAGCCTTCGAACTTGATGAACTTCGAACAATGGACGCACCTTGAGATTTTCCAGCTTTCATTCTTTGAGGGACAGCATGCAATGTGCATGTGATCATAACTGCGTCATGTAGGTTTATAAGGTGGGTCCATTCTTTCGTTATACATTCAACGTTAACTGCTCCTCCGTGCATGCCATGGTCAAAACACATTCTCATTCTCACTAATATAATAGGTTAACCATCGCGCGGATCACCACCTGGAGTCAAGATGCAGATATATTCTTGAGGGACTGACAGATGACGCCGATATCGTGAAACAAAGGAGTAACGGACTAACAAGATACCCGCATTAAGTTGATGGAAAGCGCTGGATGTTGCCTGTGATGTGGTCTATTATTTCATGCGTGTATTATTTATAAACATGCGAGCGTATCGAAATCTTACAACTGAATCCCGCGTCCGCAAGCTTGCTGCAACCGACAACAGTGACGTCCATCGACGAAATCGTCGATCCTTCATGAGGTTCGAGTCATGCTGACACAGGAAATTGGAGAGTTGTTGGTAGTGAGGATATCGATTCGCACTCGCACCACGCTGAAACTCTCGCAAGGGAAGGCGTTGATTGCGGCCGCCCTCATAAGCCGGGTATACAGTGGAGGAACGGTCAAGTATACCTTACAGGATGAAAAAGGTGTATGGCAGGGAGATATACTAGTAGCTGCTGGCGCCTCCAGAACAACATTCCAAGTCCTCACCATGAATTTCTCCCTCTCCTTTCAGCAAATCAAGCTAAGCAGCGAGTAAGCACAGCATCCATATTCCCAGCCACGTGTGATCACGCACCTGATGAGGAAGACAAGAACGAAGATGCCTGCTGTCAAGCTAGTGGAAACGGGCGTTGGCTGAGAGGCACGATCTGGATAAGTCTCATGTTCGCTAGCTGTCGCGATGGAGTTCGATTTGATCCGCGCGGATGCGGACCAAACACGGCAAGACCGTGCAGGTGGATAATGTGAAGGGCGGATGTTGTCGGGAGGAATTGTATTCTCTTGTGAATGCGAGGGATATGCGAGTGGGGAGGACTGTTCATTAGAGGAACTAACGTACGGTTGGTTTGCATATAGAGAGGCCGGGGCAACTGGACAGGCAAGGTGAGTGAATCGAATTGGATGGTTACTAGTCATTGTCACTTGTGGTGGAATTTGGGTAGGACTGTCACGCTGATAGTTGAGGGACGTGGGGCCTATAGGCTTGTTCATTAGAGGAGCTGAGGGACGATATATATTTGCATTTGAAGATGGGTAGTTGGATGAACGGATAGCTAGCAGTAATCGCTTGCTGGAGGGTTGCAAATGACACCAAACCCTTGGTTAAGGCACAATCGAGAATATTAGTCTGATTATTATAGAATGAAAATCGACACATACGATACATATTTAAGTACTCTTGATATCAACGCTTCAGCGCTAGCTCTGAGCCATGCAACTGACATAGATAGTGAAGATGCCGCATAAACTGTCCAGCAGTGAATTTTCAATGTCATTCATACGACCGTGACGTACGATTGTTGGGGTCATAGCCATCCCCTTCGAACTCGGTCTTCAATCGAAATAGCATCGATGCGATAATTCCTTGAAACTTTCAGTCACCTAAGCGTAGCAGCGGCGATCCGCCAGTCCCCGACTCTTCTTTTTCTCACGCCAAGTCGCACTGATGTTCTGTCTGATCCTGGTCCCTGGATGTGAACGGTGCCAATGATTATTGTAGCTCCACTCTACTCACTCAGTAACTGTCCTTGGTGTATCTGCTTCAGCAATGTTCATCTTCTAGTGCACATACAGCTGAGGCCGCAGATACTATCGAGACCCTCGGGTCACTTTAATGGAATATCCGACATCTTCTCTCTGATGTCTGCTATCTATGCTCTGACGTCGACCACGGAACCGTTACTCGTGCAGTCCTCCAGTCGTTCCTGGAGGACTGAACCCTACATGTGATGGTGCGGAAAGCCCTCAGTGAACTATGGACTACACCTCGCGTGACGACACACATGACGCGAGAGAGGTACCCCACAATCGTGCTTGATGAAATAGAGACGTATCCTGCCACTCAGGCCGCCCTGATCGTGTCCGTCGATCGTTATATGAGTGACTTGGACGTTGGAGAATGTGTTAGTCTTGCCATCGAGATGAAGAACAGGAGCAAAAGAGTTGCAGGCATTGATGTATGTGGGGATCCACGCAAAGGCGACATGCGATCTTTCACTCAGCACCTATCAAGAACCAAGGGTGCCGGTCTTGGGCTGACCGTGCGCATCGCAGAGGTTTGTGATGTTCACTCTGTTGTATGCGATTCGATGATGACGTTCAGATTTGTAGCACCCAGAGAATACAACTGAGGATTCTCTGGCACTCCTTAGTTGTCGTCCAGATCGACTCGGACACGCAACATTCCTTTCGGATGGACTCAAGGCTTTGTTCTTTGCAGATATCCCGCAGACGGAATGCGGCCCGATGTGTAACAGGCACAACAAACCCTTACACACCAGCCGAACTCAGAGATGGCTCTCACCCACTTCACCCCAGATTTCCAAATCTCAAAGTGGGTTATTTTCTGCACTTCGTTTCAGATAGCACCGAGTCTGATGAAGCGAAAGTGCAGATGTCTTTCTGGGCCGATACAAAGAAATCCCCTGGGCGACCTGCGATTAATGATACTGAAGAGGTGATCAAACAAGTACTTAGGGTCGCCAAATAATGCGCATGTGATCAGACGGTACAAGCCATGCATCGAGATATGCCCGAGCTTTAATCTTCTGTAGGACCATACATTGATCTGCGAGTTATTGAATCCAATCTTTCTTTTACAGGCGGTTCTGTCGCGTCTCTCGACGCGCATCATGTTCACTATCATTTGAAGAACGACCATCCTATCGTCAACTGTGTAAGCATGTTATCTGCCGCGTCGTAGGCCTTTCATCTGACGTTTTGCACTATCATTAGACCGACGACACGCTCCCTTTCAGAACGTCCTGCCTTGGAGAGTACTCTTTACTTCTAGCGCAGCCTCCGCTAAGTCTTGGCTTGAGCAGAAATGATCTGACTAGAATCGCACGGATGGCTATGGATATTGCATTCTTGAGACCTCGTGATCGAACTAGAGTTCAATCTTGATTATGACGTCAAATTTAGATGTGATAGATACTGGCACTAGAACAGTGTTCGTGTCCCAGAGCAGGTCGGCATATAGTTCGACATGTGCACCATAAGCATCTGCATGATCCCTGCGAAATGGAACAGAAGTGCCACTGGCTTTTACTTTCAATATCCAAAGGACTTCGCTTTGCGAGACATCACCAATGGGCCTATCGCTTCCCTTGACGTGCTCATCAGGATGAGAAGCGAGAATAATGTGTTTAATGCATGATCAGTTAGCTCGTGAATTGTTAAGACTAGATAACAATTTCTGGATGGAACTTGCAAGCTCGAGCGAGGACCAAGCAGCGCATTACATGTTGATTGATCTGGTATGAGACTTGACTATGAGTGCAGTGGAGCGCTGACAAACAGTACTTGTACCGGCCAAATAATGTTCCCAGTGTAAACAAAAACATTGGTATAACATTGAGAATAGGTACAAGAAAACAAGATTATCACAATCCACTTGTGCCGTACATATCCGATCTCTAGTTCCTCTTTTCAATGCCTTATCTGTGATCTTGTGCAACCGCTTTCCCCGATTCTGTCCGCTTAGCCACCACTGATTTTTCGCCTTCCTGCCCTTGGAGTAACTTGGACCACGGCTTAGTTTGAAGTAGATTCACATCTATAATCGCGAGCTGCTTCTCTAGCAGACGACGCAGGTCCAGGCCGTGACGCGCGAGGCGCGGCAGAATAGACACGAATTGAAGTGCCTGGAGAGGGTCTCTTATATCGTAGTGTCGGACATTGCGCTCCATAACATAGATCTGCTATATTACCGATGAGCTCCTTCGGAAGTGGTGAACAGAAGCAGTGCATACGTTATTTCTCTTCCATGCCATTGTAACTGCACCAAGCGTGCCATCAACGACCAATCCAAAGACGGGCTGGTCTGTGATACCGAACTCGGAAAGAAAGGTGACCGCCGAAACCAGGTAGGTCTTCATTTGATTCATGGCTGTCGAAATTGCAGGCCCGTCCCTCTTCTTGTACTCGGCTAACAGTACCGGGAGTAGTAGGTCCTTTGCACTGGGTTCATCACGGGATGTATTCTTGGAATGTGTTGTTTCTTCTTTCTGCGTCGCTTGAATGCCATCAGGATGGTAAAGTAATGGGCTGTGCAACCGAGTTTGATTGGTTTTCATGGGTGCTGGTTCACGAGAGGAGAGAACCTGAAGCGATCTGTCAGATGTTGTCTTGCAGCTGCGACCGACGGTCTTTTCAATCTGGTATGAAGTCTCTCCTGTGTCAAGCTTCTCCGGCTTTGGACCCTGGACTAGCATGAAATATTTCAGAAGGTTTTCCTGCTCGTCGATACTAGATATGCGCTGGAGCATCGCAGTAGCAACACCGGAACATGGAATGACAAGGATAGCATCACATTTTCCAGTGACTGGATCCATAGAGGAGTGATACGCAATCGTTTCAGCAAAGTCCTTATCCAGGCTGCGAGACCTCATATCGTCAGAAAATTGGTTTGCCTGATCTCGCGCTGCTGCGGCCTGCCACAGACTACCAGTAGTCTCTGGGGTGACAGGGAAAGACAGGTATTGTTCAACACAGAGGGCCAGGTATTCGTCAGCGACCTCGATGGCTCGTGTCGCAAAGGAAGCGTCATCGGCAACGAGATTACGAGTGAAGTTTAACTGTCGCTCCAACCTAGACTAATCCTTAGAATGAAGATGACCGGACATAGGAACTACGCACAACACATCCCGTTGGCCAAAAACAGGTTGGAAGAAGTTGAGAAGCAGAGCATCCCATTCATGACGCTGATCAGCTTCGTTGACGCCGTGCGACTTTGCGACATCATCGCACTGGCGAGCACCCTTTACAGCGTGCAACAGTGCCGAAATCCGGCATGAAATAAACTCAACATCCTCTGATGAGGGAACAACGATTGCGCTGGACTGATAGTTGGAATCGCCGTCCGTGCCGCATAATTCCATTTTGATGTCCGATAAGAAGCTATCTACCTCAGCATTTGAGAGCTGCACGCGATGCGATGAGAAGTAGTAGTAAAATCAATCCTATAGACTCACTATGATTTTTATGTTGTCAGACCAGACAAACGCCGTCATTTGGTCATATATTTTGACCATTGCATTAATTCCGGTCTTATTCGCAAGTTCTTGAGAGCGGACTGGAATCCGACCGACAGTGAATGCATGACGTTCAAACAGCCAATTGGATATTGACACGCCATCCTTAAGGCCACTGTCAGACAAAGCGGCGAATCTGGAGACAAGAAACAGTCATTGAACGCTAGTCAGGCAAGAGGCGGACTCCATACTGTGAGTTTGGATATGGGCTGGGTGCACGCGATGAGGTCGAACTCCCAACCTCAGATAGTGATTGTGACGATGGACCGGTCCTCTTTGATGAGTTCTTGAAGGACGATGATTGTGACCTTCTTCCTCTACAGGCAAAATAAGATCACGAAAAAAGAAACTACAGCAAACTTACCGTCCTTTCACCTTCGTCGTGCGGGTCTCTTTGGGCAGTCTAAAGCTTCGAGTTAGTTGTATGTTGATACGCATGAAACAGATCGAATTATTGACCGGATATTTGCGCCATGAACCTGTTCATCCTCGACGATGGTATGAAGCAAGGGAGAGCTCATCGTTTCATACGATACAACTGCAGTATCTAAGACCGGGGACGGAGTACGAGGATTAGATGATGATGATGACGATGATGCTTCGTTAAATGATTATTGATATTTTGATTTACTATGAGAAATAAGAACTCGTACCTTGAACTTGTCTGCACGTGCACCTGGTGGGTCCAGGATGCCACCCGTTCATCCAATTGTACCCCAAACTGAGTTTCAAAGTCGGGTAAATCGGATCTCCAGTGCAACGGAGTCAGAATCGATTGCTTCGATTGATATGGCACCCTTGATATCTTCAAAATGAGTCCGCAACCCTAAAACGAATTGCGCGGAGGCTGATTGCAGAATGGGTGTCAGTGAAGTCAAATACACCCATTGATTTCGGACTTACCATGCAGCCTTCTTCTGACTGATCGGAGTTGAGCCACCCGAAGATGGCCGTCGCAGTTGTACCCGTGCTGGAACAGCACAGGCCGACTACGGGTTGATGGATCCCCCACACGTGTCTCTGGTAAGGAGCACTGCAAAGTAGGAGAACGATATTATGGGAGTCGGCGACTAGTAAGACTGGCACCACAGCCGAAAGACATCCGCCTCGACCCGGAAGCATGTGCGCTTGCAAGGGCAGGTCGAATGAGTCAACTGAACCATCACACGAGTCAGAGTCTGCGGAATACATCGATTCGTCTTTGTCCTCCTCGTTTAGTGAGCTAGTGGTGAATTTGTCTAAATGAGTTCCAGACGTGGAAAAGATGGCATGTGCAGCAAGAAGAGTCGCATGTCCGTCGATGAGATTTGACGGCTGACTCACCACGTTCTGAGCCCGTGGCATGATGAACGGTGCATCTTCGCTGTAGGAATGTTCGAATCTTAGTTCAATGCATGACGAATATGTCACTTAGTACTTACAGAATCAGAACATCTGGGGACAGTGTGTTTGCCAGTGCATGGATAAGCTGAGACCAAAGGGGAACAGTAGATCTCTTGCCACCGTAGTCAGGGAGCTCAGCAAGTGCGTTTAACCCTGAGGCTGTCGAGTCAATCAAAATCTGAAAATCCTTTGGAGTGTATGATCCCGGTGCATATGCTTCATTGGAAGCAAGTGGTTCTGAGAACGTCGAGGACGACGCGCCAGCAATACACTCGTTACTTGACCTGTCGGGACAGTGGCGCAGCGACAATAAGGAAGCAATACCGCGCACTGGTTTTGGCCAGTCTGTAGGCTGGGTCACGTAGTGTACAACCTCGCCGAAAGCCATTGCAAGTCAAGCGTTGTAGACTGGGGAAGCACTTGGTAGTTAGATGTACCACGTACAGTTAATATCTATTAGGTTCAATTGATCGAAGGATAAATCACGATTCCAAGTTAGTCACTATTTGGTCACGTGCCACGTTCTGACGCGTTTTGTTCACCCACTTGAGGCGCGTTTACCTGTTTTTACTGATCATGCATATGATGCTCATATTGTGTATATGCTTCTCCACCAGCGCAATCTCGCCTTGATGTGCCTTACAAATACACCATCCGTAGTGTTTGCAGACGGCCGATGGCAAGGACAGACCCTGCTATTCAGCTTTCATTCAGGTTGGTTTGGTCAACATGTACAAAATAATGGGCTCAGGAGTCTGATTCAGGATGGAGTATTTTTCAAACATCGAGATTCTTGTCTGCGGTGTCTGGAAATGACCTATGAATAGGACACATCCTAATATTCATCTTCAAAAACAGCATGGATCCGCGGCTTGTCGTCCAATCATGCACATGTCTGTGCTGCAAGTGATATGGAAGCATTCAGTTGCTGTTCGATCGAATGAGGTGTGTTCTGACCACTCATTGGACTTTCATCATGGTGTACCAAGTTTGATTTGTCGCAGAACTGTGACATTTACCACTCCCTCCAAATCTGCTCGTAGCCATCGCCCGAGGACACTAGTATCAAGATTTCTTACGCAAATTCTAACTATGCTCTGAGTGCTAATAAGGAAGCGGCGGTGTCTCTCAGTTTCTATGAGGTTATACTTCCCGGTGAGCGTGCAGGTGCAAGGTGGCCTGGCAGCGAAAGGTTCGCGTGCAACGGCAGAGTAAAGGTTCAGGTGCGTCACTCCCCTCTGTGCCTGTGCCTCGCTGGTAAAGTAACTAAATGAATCACAATGATCATGAACTACAACCAAGTCGGAGTCCAAGGATATCGTTCTGGGTCGATGCGGAGAAATTATCCGGGCGAGCTGCAATTAACTTGAAGAATATTGAAGAGATGATCAAACAAGCGGAGTCACCCGATAGTGAACGGACACCATGGGCCGAGATGTGCCTTCCAATCTTCTGTAGGACCATGTATTGACCCTGCGAGTTATCGAATCCAATCTTTCTTTTAGATGAAATCTGTCGTATTTCTCGACGCGTATCGTATTCGCTATTATCTGAAGAATGACCATCCCACCGTCATTTGTGTAAGTACGCTATCCGATGTGTCATAGGCTTATTCGTCTGTCATTCTGTATTATCAACAGACCGATCACACACTCCCTTTTAGAACGTCTTGTCTTGGAGAGTACTCTTTGCTTCTAGCGCAGGCTGCGCAGCCTCCGCTAGGCCTTGGCTTGAATAGCGATTATGTCCCTAGAGTCGCGCGGATGGGCATGGATCCTACATTTCTGAGACCTCGCCATGATCGAATCAGATTTCATTCTCAAGTACGACGTCGAATTTAGATGGTATGGATCCTCTAGAACACTGATCGTGTCGTAGAGCAGGACGGCGTCTGGCTCGATATGCGAGGAAAAAGTGCCTGCGCGATACCTGTGAAATGGAACAGAAGTACCACCGGCTTTTACTTTCAATTTCTATAGGGCTTCGCTTTACCAAGTGGTATCGCTATTGGACCTATCACTTCCCTCCGTGTACTCATTAATATGACGAGTGAAAATGTTTAATGCATGACCGTTCTGCCCGTGAATTGTTTGATTGAAGTTTCAATGTCCTAGCAATGAAAAAATGTTGGACAATCATTCGACTGCACAGCAGATAGTCGACAATGAAATAGAATGCGATATTAGATTCCTCGTCCGCCCGTCACCTCCAGCGTATGGCCAGACACGTACGACGCAAGCGGTGAAGCAAGGCTGAACACACCATCAGTTAGATAAGGTACTGATATAGAGGCTGGAACGTACAAAAGCATGCCTGCGGCCGCCTCGTCAGGGGTAGCACCTCTTTGCAGAGGAATATCCACGAAAGCATTCACGTTCTGAGCAGCAGCGCGCTGCCTTGCTCCAGGAATACCCAGTGCAACCTTTTGACCATCAATCTCAATGGTTGCACCGTCCTCTTTCGCCGCGGTCAACCTGTATCCTGTTAGGTGCAATAACGGAAAAGTTCGGTACGTCATACCGAGTGTGCACGAGGCCATATGCAATGGTATTCGCACGAACACCAAATGGTCCCCATTCCTTTGCAATAGTCTTAGTGAGACCTACAACTGCAGACTTTGCAGCAGCGTAATTTGCTTGGCCAACATTTCCATGCAAACCGGATGTCGAAGAGACGTTAATGATAGAACGGTTTTCCGCCGGATTGCTCTGGGAATTTCTTATTGCAAGGGAATAACCGGACTAAGAGGAACTGGACGAACCTTGACTCGGAAATAAGGTGCAGCAGCACGGATGAGGCGGAAAGGTGCACGGACGTGGATTTTCATGATGATATCGTATGTCTCGTCTGGCATGGTGTGAATCATCTTGTCGTGTGTGAAACCAGCTACATCATATATCAGAACAGAATGAGCTTCAACCACCTCGAGAGCGCTTACCGTTGTTGACGATGTGATTAATCTTGCCATACTGCCTGGAGTGCGATCAGAAATAAGAACCACTCGAATGGGCGGACAGCACTGACTTCACAGTTGCGTCCACGATTGTTTGTGGGAAGTCGTCTGCACCAACATCTCCCGCGACGTATATTGCGTCGCCACCTGCAGCCTTAATCTCGTCCACTACAGCCGCAGCCTTCTTGGCATCAATACTAAGTAGAATAACGGGTTAGACTGTGTAGGCCTGGAACATATTCGGAACTCACTCGCTGACTACAACCTTGGCACCTTCCTTTGCAAACAGTAGGGCTGCGCTGCGCCCGATACCCTACAAATACATATGTTCATCAATATGATCTCCCCCTCAATCACAAATTTCTTGCCTGTCCGCCACCTAACCGTACGTGGCCACATCAGTGTCTAGCCCCACGAAGTGTAATATAACACAAACTCACCAGTGATGATAGTCACCTCTCCTGAGAGAAGCCCACGTCCGTATGCATTGCTGAGATGACCGGACACCTGTGCGAGACGGCCTGCCATAAGTATATCGTTAGGACGTACGTCGGTAAGTGTGCTACGTCAACAATTGCTTACAAGTTGCGAACCGAGCTCGAGTTCTTATCATCCGGCTCGGCTATAGCTATTCCCGAAACCAATAACTCGTGAAATTTGGGGTATGCGCTAACGTTAGCAACAATTTGGGAGCCCGAGTTCTACGTTCATCACCGACGTCGTGGTGCTTTGGAATCGTGGTACAGATTTCACATGTCTTCAAACATTGCCGGAACATACTAGTCACCTTCAGGATCTATTCAGTACACTGGGAGAGGCACCTGGTCATGGCCCTGTAACCACTCGAAACACACTGGAATATGGGCAAGATACGAGGTCAGTAAGCCTGGTTGCTCCGAGATATAATCTACATCAACACAAAGTTCCAAGTTACAACTATCGATCGTATAGAGCCGCGTATATCAGTAACACAACAACACACCTCCACCGTAGTAAACAACCCGAATAACGCTTTCGTACGATGCTCAAGCTAAATATCTGCTATTACATGCGCATATTATGTGTGCGCAATCGTACAACATCGTACATGCGTCAAAGCATGGGTCTTGAAGATCGTCTTTGCACTGATATTAACATATCATAGCTGATCCAAGTCTCCTTGTCGTCTCCGTTTAGGCGGGGCGTTGTTGGGAGATCGCGGATGCAGACCCAGAAATCTTGGCTGGACTAGGATTGACTGTTCCTCTTTGCGCGTGCCTCGCAGCTCTCGCAGAAGACCCATTAACAAGACCGTGAAGAGCGCGTCTGCATCGGCCTTAGGATCCCATATGCCGTCCATCTCCACATTAGCAAGTCTTCCAAGATGGCGCTCTGCCTTTAATAACAGAGCCTCTCGCTCCTCCTCCGTCTCAGCATCTACGCGCAGGGCTCTCAGAGTCCGTGCGACATACTGACAGGCGGTGTACTTTCGCATACTATTTTCATGTTCTGAAGCTGCCGTTGTCCGAGGAGTGGGGAGATGAATAACTTCGTCAAGTTCTTCACGGATGTCCTCGAGTTGCTCGTCTCGTCGTTTGAGGTTGCGTTGGAGCCTTGCAACCTCCTTCTGCTGTGCTTCCAAGGCAGACTTTAGTCGTGCAATCTCTTCTTCAGCGTGATCCAATTCGCTTGCGAAAACAACTGGAATCTCATCGAATTCCTCTCCGATTCCAGCATCGATTCCAGCAAGCGTCATAACTGTAGGTGCTGGATTTACATCTGAAAATACTGGTGGTTGAGGCTGAACATCTCTGACGGGTGGGTCATCCGCATCAAGTGATGGCAGGCGCTGTGCTACGGAGGCGGGTGGCGACGATAGGATACTGGGCGTCTGTTCGTTGTATGATACATCCTCTATAGTGGCATGAGAGGCTTGGGGAATGACAGGCGAATGGTGAGTAGGAGCTTCAGGTGTTAGATCGAGGTGGGTTCTTTTCTCATGTGCACTCCGGCTAGCAACAAGTGGATGTTTGATTGTCAAGCCGGTAGGAGCATTTTGGGGTAGCCACGGTGGATTTTGAACGGTAGAAGAATGGGCTGGGGAAAGAGGTTCGAGGTTCGCAGGAGCAGAAATAATTTGTGAGGGACCTGGTTTTTGATTATTCTTGGCTCGCGCTCGTCTAGGTATGGACTTGAGTGCTATACGACGAAGGTTTTTTTTCGGTGGTACTCCTCCATAGCTTGCCGGAAACTGGTAGTTTTGAAGGAGAGGCGTCCGCCTGCTGCACGAGCCTCTCGACCTGTTCAAACCGTCAGCTGAAGCACCTCAGCCGACTTTTCAATTTGAAATTTGCGTTTTCGTGGACATGGTTTTCGCCCTTGAACGTGCACATGGCATACAACGCAACGAACCCTCTTGTGATGAAGGGTAGCACTCGCGTGATTGTGACACACACGCTGCACACTGCAAAACGGACAAATTCGTGAGCGGTAAGTTGAGGACATAGATCTGGAGGGGGTCATACCGGAGGTTGTTTTTCAACCCATTCCACGATAACATGCAATGGCCATATCATTTGCCAGGCCTCGCGAAGTTTTGCCATCAGATCCGCGTTATCCGTGACTGTTTCTGTCCTATCTTCCAACAGTTCATCAACTTCTCGTTCCTCGTCTACTCCCATTACATCCATATTTTCATCGTAATACCCACTTCCCGTCGCAGTTTTGGGCATGAGAAAAGTGTCTGGCAGTAATCAGTACTCAGTGTCGATGTTAAATATGTGCGACGGTGAAGGTTTTTGTCACGTGTACATTTTCGGTTGCATCTAGTAACTCTTTACTACCACTGCTTCTTACTGAGCCCAACGGTCAAGTGTTGGGGATACTCTACATACTTGCGAATCATCCGGAGGGAAACTATTGCAAGGCTGTTCTGCGATCCAGACCCTATGAGTTGTGGCGGTGACTGGAAAGATCGTCTTTTATTCATTTCATGGTAGCTGTCTCTTGTACGTATGTTGCCCTACCTCATCCTGGAAGGCAGTTATCTTATCTTCAATGGGCAGGGTGCAGTGAGGTCATGTCACATTATCTCGTATGAGGCGGCATATACTATCTCGCGTGGAGCGGTGGTATTGGTAAGGGATATCAGTACTCTCTTGAAACAGGTCACAGATGTATTACGCGACATCTGCGTGTATGGCCCCATAGCATAAACAGCGCAATGGTTGTTCGTTTCACAAGCCAAACCGAATCATCAAAATACGTGTTTTCTAGCTATTCGGTTTGAACTCTAGTTCGGTCTGCCAGTCTTACATACTAGTCAATACGTCTGGCCAGTGTCCGCAAAAGCTACGGGAACAACATAATGGTGCCAGATATTATGTGTAGAATTCTGAACCTTTATCAGTGGCACACGATTCATAGCGTAAAGCGCTCAATTGATCACCGGTATAAATCAAGGCCTCCGATTATCCGCATGCATATGATCATAGTGATTTCACTGTGCCATGTTCATCCCTAAGATCCTTACCGAGGATCCACCTGATTCGCTTGAATTTTGGTGGAAAATGACCACCAGCGCATTCCTGGTACTTGCGGGGGGCGTCTTCGCTGGGTGAGTCGCACATTGAGTCCAGTAGATTTTGATCTGTTTGATTTCTGCAGATTAACAATTGGTCTCATGGGGCTCGACGAACTTCATCTCCGTGTGTTAGCTACCTCGTCAGAAGAAGAGACAGAACGGGCAGATGCACAGATTGGTGCGTGCAGTGTGTGGCAGGTGTCACCCAATTTCAGCTGACAATTCTTAGTGTTGAACCTCATGCAAAGAGGTCGCCACTGGGTGCTGGTGGTAAGTCTATACTTGCTTTCTATTTTTCACTCTTAAGCTCGTTCAAGGTGCTTCTTCTCAGCAATGTGGTCCGTATCATCGAGTATACATGATTTCGTTTTGCGTAATGAGTGTCGCATTTTAGATCATCAACGAGAGCTTGCCAATCTTTCTTGACAGCGCGGTGAGCGCATTCTTGGCATATAGCCCCTTTAAATAGCCTTATCAACAATCAGATTGGAGGAGGTTTACTTGCTATAGTAATTTCAGCAACTGCCATTGGTAAGTAGCAGAATTCACGCATCAGGTTCAACTGATCGGACCGTCTTCAGTTATATTTGGGTATGCGTGTCATTCGTTTTGAGTACATGAGTCATGAATATTGATTAGACATTCCTTTCTTGACGGACAGAGAGTAAGTACAATGTGTCACGCACTGTGGAATTGTTTTTGACATACCTGTCAAAAGGGTTATACCTCAAGCGGTTTGCGCGAGACACGGTCTCGCCATCGGCGCACGATGTGCGCCATTTGTTCTCCTCCTGATGTACCTCTTTGGTGTGTGTACAGTTTTGACTGCCAGGTGTCTGTAAATGACCTTTCCCCGGGCACAGCACCTGTTGCATACCCAATCGCAAAAATTCTCGATCGTGTCTTAGGAGTTCACGATGCACACACCTACAGGAAAGCTGAACTTAAATCCTTTCTTCAATTCCACCGTACTGGCGAAGAGCCTTTGCACGATGACGAGATTGCCATTCTCAATGGCGTCCTGGAGCTCAGTAGCAAGAACGTGGAAACGATCATGACTCCTATTCGTGTCAGTATTTCGATAATTCCTTTTGGTATGCGCTCACCACTTACGGCGGGTGTTCATTATCGCAGGACGTCGTCATGTTGAGCTCGGATACAATTCTGGATCATTCCACTATGAACGCTATGTATTCGTATAATTGCTTTTTTATTCGCAGAAGCGCACTCACACTTCTTCAGCCTTACCAGCGGCTACTCTCGGTTTCCCGTGCACAAACCAGGAAATTCGCTCGCATTTGAGGGCCTCCTTTTGATCAAGAAGGTGCATCTGAAGTCACACTTCGTCTGAATAGCTTGTTAACAATTGCGTGACAGTTGCTGATGTATGACCCCACACGAGGACTCCCAGTCTCGCACTTTCCTTTGTCCATCTTACCTGAGGCCTTGCCGTCAATCAACTGTTTCCAAGCGCTCGACTATTTGTACGCTCTCACTGCTTGTTTCTGTCCATGCAAGTCAGGTGAAAATGGAAATGAATTTTTTTAGCCAGACAGGGCGCGCGCATCTATTATTGATCAGTCGGACACCTGGTTCACCTGGCGGCGGAATTGGTGTGATTACTCTAGAAGGTAATTCCGATCATGTGCGCTTGTCGCTGCCTAACGATTTTTATGTTTGGGTCCAGATGTCATCGAGGTATGGTATTCGTTTAGCTTTCCCAAGTACATGTCATGATGTTTCTCCCAGGAAATGATTTCAGAGGAGATCGTCGACGAAACTGATCAGTACGAGGACAACCAGAGTAAGCGGCATGCTAAGCGTATGATCAATACTACTGCGATGAGAGAGTGCGTCTGCATTTCGCTATTTGGGGCTCGATCATAATTCCCTCTTATCTAGTATTGTTGAACTGGAGAGAAGTATATTCCCACAGACATCTACGCAGGTGACTTCTATGAATATTGAAGTCGTACCCCTCCTTCCTGGGTCAAGCCAGCAGGACTATCCTCAGGCTTATCGTTATGTTTATAATTCAATGGGGGAATCAGAACACTAGAATCATCAATATCCACGATGCTATGTATCCCATCTACGTCAAACAATCATCTCTCGGCATCGTTCTGTATTCTAACCTTTAAATGCTCATCAGCCAAGCTTCTTGGCATTTGGTATCCGGGAACCCGATTATGATTGACTTCGATTGACATTTATCTGCTTAATTGAATTCGCTTCCGAGGCAAAGGCGAGCAGCATCCTTTTTGACAGCAGTACTTCTCGTATCACAATACCCGTACATTGAATCGCATTCAATTAATGTTTCGGGCTACATCATTTCCCCATTTATCTGACTCGCTGTGCTTAACTTGCGCGCATTCTTCTGGCCTCCGGCCCCTTAACATTTTTCGTTTGGTGGTGAATCCTGACAGTTTGTCAAGAATCTAAGGTGGCACAGACCCGTCTCAGGAATATATCATGACTCTCGCGAGGCGCCTTTTCATGGACAGGCCATCACATAAAAAGGAGGTTTCAGTGCAATAAATAAGCCTAGTTATATGGACCTCCGAGGACCTATACACCACTGTCAGTAGGTTTCGAACCAGCTCCAAGGGAAACAGATTTTGATTCCGTAGCAACCACTTGGCTAAGACCAGCTAGATAAACATCTGAGGAAACCATCCATGAGTCGATGTTAAGGTATGTTCTGATAAAAACAAACTTGACGTTGGCAGGTTTCAAACTCGCACAGTCCAAGAGAGACAGATTTTAATTCCGTGCTGGTAACTCCTTGCCCAAGACCAGTTAAGATGAGCTTGCAAGGAAGCCATCCACGAGCCAATGTTAAGGTGTGTTCCAAGAGAAAAATCTTTATCTTCGGCAGGTTTCGAACCTGCGCAGTCCAAGAGATACAGATTTTGACTCTAGTACCCACTTGGCTAAAACCTGTGACAATCCGTGATGACCAAGCTCTGAGATCTGAGGAACTGTTCACGAGTCAGACATCAAGGCGTTGTTCCGATAAGAAAAAAAAAACTTGTCATCGGCAGGTTCGACAGATTTCGATTCTGTCAAGGTAACCAGCTAGCTAAGACCAATTAACATGAACCTCCGGGGAAGTCATCCATGAGTAGGCTTGTTCTGAAAGAAGAAAAAACCTGTTGTCGGCAGGTTTCGAACCTGCACTGAGAAACAGATTTATATTCTGCTGTGGTAACAACTTAGCGCTAAGTGGTTACCACATCAGAATAGAACAAAGAAAAATTGACGTTGCTCCGAGTTGCACCAGAGAAGAACCGCAGTCTGAGTAGATGCGGGGGTCAGCAGATATCAACGTCTATGCGCAAGACTGCATTGAGACAAGTGATGTGTTCCATAAAGTCTTTCTGCATAAAGACACCTGGACCAGGATTCCAGTTTTGCAGTGAGTGCCGCACTCGCTGGAAGGCAAGTAAGGGATGAGAGGGATGAGAGAGCGAAGGGCTGCCGTAGATTGGTTTAATGATTTAAAGACGAATAGATTCCGTGTGCGCGATGCTACCGGTTAATGAAAGGGGGAAGACAAGATTTGTTTGAGTGAAGTAGAGATATTTATCAAAGTGACCCGAAAGACCAGCGATCAAGGAAACATTAGGCGGGAGGCACGAAAAACTAGCAAGGACTGAGTTCCTCTTTTTCAACTTGGGCCAACATCACCGGCAGTCACAGTGAGCAAATCAACTACTCGCCATTTCGGGCTACGACGTTGGAGCAGGATTAGTGATCTAAGCCCAGAGCAAAGCAGACAAGCTGTGATGATGGATGTTAGCAACGAACAAGGTGAAACCTGTCTAGATGCTGACTAAGCTGTGAAAGGGCTCTTGGTGCCTAGCTTTGTCAACACAAAATGAAATAAAAAAGCACTTACGTAACCCAAT
This sequence comes from Suillus cothurnatus, assembly GCA_016758765.1. NCBI lineage: Eukaryota > Fungi > Basidiomycota > Agaricomycetes > Boletales > Suillaceae > Suillus > Suillus cothurnatus. The sequence goes on along the minus strand of JABBWL010000219.1, from coordinate 43,423 downwards.
GGTTACCTGTCACCACGACGTCTTTATGGTTTCAGCAATATTTTACGATTGTTTCACTTGCTTCAAAACCTTTGATCGAGGCGGTTTAACATGTTGTTGCTACGTACGGGGCCTTAATTTCCTGACCTATGGTGCTTGACATGACCTGTTAGTCAAGTGGAACATCATCTGATACAACCTGATCGCGACTCCGAATCGATATCGCACTTTATGAGGATTTGAACGTTCAGGCGACCTTCAGTCATGCACCCGAATGCATCGCGCTCTCGCAATCACCGAGTTGCTCACTCACATTCTCTGCGAGGTGTACAATGATGACGAGGGACTTAATCTCCGTCGGGGCATCAAGGACATGGCTAGGGTTTCTCAGGTCTGTAAGACTTTCCAGGAACCCGCATTGGATTTCCTTTGGAGAAATCTCGACAGCCTACTCCCGCTTCTTCGATTACTTCCTCATGAAATTCACGAAGAACACAGTGATAAAGCTCGGCTTTCGAAGGTCGTCTCGTTGGCCCGTTACCACCTTCAGTTTACTGATTTTTCCACAGGTTCTTGGGGACCTGGAGTCGCCAGAGCGCCAGCGCTACATCTCAATATCCAGCCGCGTGCGCACTCTATCCTTCTCAGAGCCACACGAGCCTATCCCTCGCAATTTAATAAACGATATTATCGAGTATAATCTTCCCTTAACTCCTCGCGTAGATGTACTCCGCCTTCGCATATCGTCCGAGGCTGGCCTTCGACTCCTCCCGGCCCTTATCACACCCGAATTGACCGAAATATCCCTCTCTTTTGATGAAAATCTATATGTTTTCGATCGCCCGCTAGACCTGGGCAATCTCATCAAGGCGGTGTACATGACTATTTTTCAGTGTGCGCCCAAACTTGTACACTTCTCTGTAGTTGATTTGCACGAAGCACTGCCGTTGCTGTCACTTACTCAGGCCCCGGGTGAAGATCATCTAGATGTAGCATGTCTTCAAAGTTTAACACATGCATCGTTCTACATAACCGCCACTTCTTTACCACAAGTCCTCGGTCTAACGTCACAGCTTTGCAAGCTGGAGGACCTGACCATTCAGGTTTGCGGGAAACCTTTCGAAGAAATTCCCCGCCTCTCCTCCCTTGCGCCAGAAACATTCAGCTCGCTGAAGAGCGTCACGTTTGATGGCTCTCCCGATATCATCAGCCGTATATTTTTTGCATTCCCAGCCAATCGCGCCATCCAATCCGCAGTTATACGGATGCATGGCCTTCACACCAATGCCGATATTGCATTAGTACTCTTAGGGGTCGTCGCAGCCGCATCCAAGGAGTCATTACAGAAGATTGTAATGACTTCCGTGCTCTCAAACAACGACCTTGCACACTGGGATGCCGATTCGGAAATCGATACTCGTCAATTCATACTAGACATAAACGCCATCGAGCCTGCCCTGCAGTTCCAGAATCTCGAGATTTTTTCAGCCTGTTTCGGTGTCCCACTCTATCTCACAGACGAAGATCATCTGCGCATCGCGCAGACATGGCGCTCTGTGCGGCTGCTATACCTGTCGTCGATCGTCCAGCGTGTTATCCGGACCCACAAACCTCCAGCCAGCATCGCGTCCTTGGTGCACTATGCACGATACTGTCGCCGCTTGAACGCGCTCGGGTTGTGCCTCGACGCATCTACGAAAGCCAGTGTCAATGCATGCATGCAGGCCGTGGACGCCTACGACAACATTTTAGAACCAAACCTTAGCCTCCTATCTCCCTCGATCAAGATGATCGAGTTCGGTCCTTCGTGGCTAGAGTGTAACTTCGACCCTGTGCAAATCAGCTCTCTAGCCAAAGCGTTCACCAGGCTTTTTTCCAATCTAGCTGCGTGTCGCGCGTGCCGGACGGAGGAGCTAGGAGCGCCGCAGGCTGCATGGACTTGGATGAAAGTACAAACATTGTACGAATACATCCTCTTCACGGATCAGGGCTGTAACGTAGATACCCCACGGAGCGCATGGAAGTTGAGGCTGTTTTCCAAGGTGTGTTCGCATGTGGTTTTTTCTCGCTTCCGCATATTCAATTGTACCTCTAGTGGATCTCGGACTACGGAAACGATTATGAGAAGGTGGCCCTGGCGGCACCTGGTTCATCCTTGGAAGCTGGTTTTGATGAGTACGTCCGCTTTCCTTCTATGGGCTCGCTTGCACACACTGACCTTTGCCTTGGGTGTTACAGTGATCAGAATGCGGAAGCGTTCAATCAGATCATGTATAAGACGGCAAGGGACGAGCTTGCGAAGATATGCAGGGAACATGAGGTCGTGTGAATGATACCCGCGGAGTGTAGGATGTTGTGTCTGTCGTTGATGTCTTCATCTGCCCATGACAACCAAAGTGCGGTCATTTTGGGAGTACATGAGGATCAACGCTTGGTGATTATTGTATTAGATGTTTGCACTGGTTCATAGAATAGAATTCCAATATGATTGTGAGCTGAGGTTTAGAAGCGAAACAAGACCGAGTCACCAGGCACTAGCTTCATCAGTTTTCCGCGTAGCAGATGTTCTCGAGCAGGAACCAGTCCCTCAGTCAGTGTCTGCTGAGCTCAAACAAAAGTTGCTGCTTGTGCCAAAATACCAGCCCTTAGCACGAAAACATTATCATATCCCAAGCTCATAAATACATCACTACATCATGCGCAAGATCCTACAACCCCTCTCCATACTTGGCCATCACACTCCTCAACGACGCCTCATCTCCAAACCGCGGCTGGAAGCGCACAGCAAATGGTTTTGGGTGTGCAATCACACCATCCACGAAGCCCGATTGGTCAATAGGGTTCTCCGGGTCCTGCGTGATCTTGAACGACCACAAGAGGAGCGCGGCGTTGATGAAGACCGAGCGATTTGCTATGTGCCGACCGGGGCAGATCCTGTACATCGTTCTTCAGTGGGTACAACGTAGATTTATGATTATTAGGAAAGGGCGTACCTGCGTCCAAAACCGAATGAAGGGAACTTGAGGTCTTCCCGGATTTTGCCATCACTATCGAGCCATCTCTCGGGAATAAACTCATCAGGGTTGGGATAGACGCTCGGGTCGCGCGAGATAGCCCTGTCAAAGAGTGATCAGCGCACATATCTCGCTTAGAATGTACATAATTCAGTACCAGTGGTTGCCAAAGACGATAGCACCTTCTGGTATACAAATGTCTTTCTGCTCGACCAACAATTCAGTTCAGGAATCACGCCACAGCATTAAAAACGTACGTATACGATGTCGGTTTGAGCACAGTGGGCGAATCCAAGAGTTGTTACGGGCCTCCAGCGAAGACACTCCAGCATGAACGCCTCAATCTGCGGGAGTGAGTTGTAGTCGTCGAACGTAGGAGCTATAACAACCAGGTTGAGATTCGTTTACTCAGATGAGCTCACAAATTGACCTACCCCTGTCACGACCAATAACGGTATCCAGCTCTTCTTGCACTTTCTCCTGCGTCTTAGGAAAGCATGCAGCAGCCATGACGACAACCATAATCGCGACAGCAGTCGTGTCTGAACCAGCACCAAAGAGCGAACCGGTGAGATAGGCCATTTCTTCATCGGAAAGCTTGTGCGAGGACTGGTTCTCAAGAAGGTACCGAGCAAATGAGGGTCCAGCTTTATCGGCCGCCTAAGAACCGGTGAGGTGGGTACTTGGTAAAAATGTTTTAAAAACCGACCAGTTCTTTCGAAACGCGATCAAGTTGATCATGGAAGAGCTGACTCTCTTCCCTTCTCCATTCCTCCAACTCGGTTGTGTATCCCGGGACGTATCTCATTATTGGCAAGCGTTCTATCAATAACGCACCAGGTCGCATGAGCATCTGGAAGCGCTTGAGCATCTTCTGGATGATGATGATCTCGGGAGCATCTATGGCGGTGGGGGTGGACTTCCCATACATGACACGCAAGACAACTGAGGCGGCATAGCTTGAGTCAAATGCGTAAGTGATCATAAAGTCAGCCATGAAGTAAAACACACCGATTTGCGGCTGCTTGGTGACCTTTAGGGTTATCAAGGATGTCAATGATGACATCACGGGCGGCGTCCATCTGGATGGGAGCATACGATTCTGCGGCCTTTGCTTGAAGGTGAGTGTGTGCGGCCCTGGATAATGTAACTTCAGTAAAGCATTCGCCAAGAGAAGATATGACACAACTTGCGAAGTCTCCGGAACTGCTCTCCTGCGGGTGCGAGGATGAGACGTAACCCGCGGGATAGAATCTCTCCTGCTGCAACTGCACGGGGGCGGCCCGCCAGTTGACCACCTTCTTTCTCCATTATGTCAACGGATTCCTATGTGAGTGAGTATGCGCTGTATTGGCCATTAGTTCGGAGTCATCTTACCTGATATCTTCCAATGATGACCATGACTCTAGGCCCGACCCGAAGTGAGATGATGGGCCCGTAGGTATTAATCCATTCAGCGAATTGTTGAGATTGGCTGCAATGTGTTTATTGTTAGTGTCTACATAGCATTGTATTTTATGTGCTCACTTGGCTCTGGGTAGAGCGTTTCCAAACAGCCAATGTCCAGGGGGTCCAGGGGGAAGTGGCAAGCGTGACCTTGATCGTATTTTAGTGCGGAGGAGACCGCCTGCTAGAACGAGAGCGACCAATGCTCCCAATGCCTTGAATCCAAATCTTAAATCGATCATTGTTTAATAGACTATAAGCGCGAGTAGAGTAACTTTGTGGAAGGGAGAAAGCGGAGGAATGAAAGACGGTGAACGCATAGTTCAGTAGTTGATGTTCTATCTTATAGCTGGCACCTGGCACCGACCAGTGCTTGCAGCGCTGATCAAAAACTAAACTTATTGGGTAATGGAAAGCCCCGGGATCTCTGATCGTTATCCAGCCTAGTTAGTACTACCCACGACCTGTCGAAATGAATCTGCCCTGATTTTTTAGAACATTATGACGTTTCCGACGTCGCGCTTAGCGGACCTGGACTTCCCTACTATCCATTGGTTTACAAGAATTTTCAAGTTCAAAGTCATCATACTTGTTACTCTATGAACTTGAATTCTGTGTTGTAGAAAACATCTCATTTGCGCACAGTCTGCATCATGAGTCCAGCACCATTGGTCCAGCACCAGAAGACCTGGAACGAGAATAGACTAATTTGGTCCAGACGTTTTCACCATAATGTTGATCTGGACATTAAATCTCTACCTGAAATCAGGCATCCCCACCTATATTCGGGGTATGGTCACCGTTAGTGCGAGGCGTAGCGCTATGCCAGTCGTCATGCATGACGCAACTAGTTCAAGTCGATGCAGTGAACCACCGCGCCGCTCGCAGTGGATATTTTTATAAGATTTAGAAACCTAATCGGGTTTTCGAAGAGCTTTGGAGCTTGCTCACCAGGCCTCATAAACAACTTGGCTCTGCTTAGAGTCTAGAGACCAAAGACCATGCTATGGTCATTTGCCAGCAGTGGTTGCTAGTACTTTGCTAGCACCAAACTAATACAGCACTTGGCGGATGGTAGTTTGATGGTGCTGTGCCTAGCTAGCCTACATTTAGCTAACTACTACTTTCGTATGTTCACAAAGTTCCCACTCTATTTTACACCGCCACCTCGAGTCACTTTGACCACCATGACAATACATGTGCTCCAGCGACCTAATGGCGTTACCAAGCGATACAGGGCGTTACCTTGGATTGTGTGCGGGCGTCGCTGAGGACCTCTAAGAACACCCTGGAAGTAGTGATCAGTGAACGGCCAAGATCGGCCTACCATTGATAGGTATGACGCATCAGTGAGTTGTAGAAAATTACGTTTTCTTGATGACCGACCTGGGTCTGTGATATGCTCGCATTCAACCCATGGGTGAGACCATTCCTCTGGTCCTACGGTGTGCGTAGAAGGTTTTCGACGCCTCGGGTAACCCCGATGTACAACGACTACTACAGGACGAAAACTAACACGGTCCAAGTGAAAGTAGTGTAGATCTATGTATTTCAATTCACGTGTGGTTTAATCCTTGCTAGCAAGGACTTTGAAAAAGTGAAATTCAAATTTTCGTCACAAGAATTCGAAACATCATTAGAAAAACAGTGTTTGGAGGAGGCTAGAAATGAGCTATGGGAGGTTACTATATGCCCCTGCAGCATTAATGCCAACTCAGATGAGGACTTCGGCTGTCATACCAATGTGTCAATGAGACTTGTACTTCCTCACAGCGAATGGAGCGTTATAAGTGTCGAGCGTCAAGTCCTTTTCTAATTTGAGTTCAACGAATGTATTATCCGCAAAAAACAAATTGGTACAAACAGTGTATTTTGGGCATGTTCCTCCCTAAAATTATCTTCGGAATCGCAGAATGTATTTCTGAGGTTGTAGTACGGAGGCGCTGCAATTCAGCTTCGCACACTGTACACCTTCCCACCCAGGTTAGGTCATTGCGGGTGCGGGTACACTAAGTGCACTGCACTCATGGGTGGGTCGTTTTGAGCGCAAGACAGGTCTGTCCACCCGGGACAAGTATCAACCTGTAAGTACCTTGCAATGCTACGTTCTGTCCAAGCTCTTATTTGACGCCGCACCTTTTTTTCCCTTTTAACCAAGTTTGATGAGCAAAAACGTCTTACATTCCGACCCATCGATTCGATCGGACATCCCGAGTCTTTGTGATCAAACGTTAGTAACTCACAGGCTCCGTCATGCCCGAAATCTTTGTGATCAACATTAGTAACTCAGGCGGCCACGCCCCAAGTCCGTCATCCAAGCAATCCTATTACTATGTAACATCCATGACTCACACCGGATGTTTTCTCAATCCATTGATTGCTTTACTTGCAACTGTCCACCTACAGCTGCAACTCTGAGTCCCGAAGCCTGTCCACTGATCGGCCACCACCACTCCTCGGTACCCAAGAACGGGCGTGGAACAACTCGCAGGACAACAAAACCTGGCCGCCTTTTGATGTACGAACGCTGTAAGTAAATCAATCCAACGGACCGCCATCACTCGTGTAACAGCGCCTGGTTTGTACTTAACACCGCACTGCTTCAGCATCCGGGTGACGAGCAGTGCAAAGTAACACCAAGTCTCTACATTACGCCACGACACGAGTAAAACATTAAGCGGAACGAACGAGTCTGACTTGGACCGTTGAACAAACCAGTGACCTCGTGGTGTCCATAGCGAAAGTCGCATCGAACGTAACGAAATTTCTGCTTCAATTCAATTCACCTCGTGACAACACCGCGACTATCTATCCGCAATATACATAACGGTATTATATCCGTGAATTAAAAAGAATCACAAATCGCAATTATACTTACCAAATTGCCGTGACAAGTCTAGGGATGTTCTGTAGCAACCGAACTCAGTTCAGTCTCCACCAATCATATCGGGACCGCTCCCCCAGGAAAACCTCACGCATCAACGTAAATACAGAAACCCCAAAGAATTATGGTGCGAATCACTTAGAGGCCGCTTATTTTGTGCAGATATTTTGACCCTTCAAAAAAAGTCAGAATTTTAATCCCTCTTGGGAAAACACTCCTTTTGGATGTAGGAACAAAATCCTAAGACGGATTGTTCATTGGGTCAAAATTGAGCGAGCAAAATTTTTTGGTCAGGTCCAATTTGGCGCATGGGTACTATTGCTACCGAATGTCTAGTCAAAACGCTCGCAACAGCGTCTCTGGAATGCATCTATGTGATTTATACGTCATGGAACTGAATTTACGGACTTGTATTTGAGCATCTTTGGTACCCAGTTCTGACCGCTATCCTCGTCACTTCCTGACCCATTGGACCACTCTGACTCCGTCGCAGAATTGTATTCAGTGCTGGAGAATCGATAGTTTACACCCCGGGCCCAGTGTATCTGGAGCCAGGAGTCATAATCAATCTCGATCACTGCAGGGTTGGATGCGGCAGGCACAGTATTAGAGTCACAGGTTGCTCGAGCAGCGCGGGGCCATCTTGCAGCTCTTGTCCGAGTGGCAGCGTCTCTCTGTTGTTTAGTGACCATAGCACTACCACGCAGTCTCAATGCATGGTTTTTGTCAGTATTTTCATTAAAATTTTCTGCTTGTCGAGCTAGTACATTTTTGAAGCATGCTGACTTCATTTTCGAATTTTTCGCCTCCAATTTGGCGCTTGCACAAAGTAAGCGGCCTCTAAGTGATTCGCACCATAGACTCAAGCGGCCGATCGTGAATAATACAAGATTTGTAACCTACGATGACTACCCAAGTATCAGGTGAGTCGACAGTACAGCGTTTCCGGGATGGATCAAACCGTGACCACTGATCATGGGCCCGCATCCCAAGGTTTGCATAGCAAGCAGGACTAAAGACTTCTATTGTACTTAGTTATCACGTTACTGCAGTAATTTTCCATGCCGGTAATCGGTAACGGGGGATTTTCTCAACCGATGCCTGAGAAGACATTAATTAGTCACTGCAAGGATTCAAGTTCAAGGGTGAAGGGGAATTATTCTTGTTGTGGGTGCAATTCTTGAAGAACATTCTAGCTACTCGACCCGACATATCATATTATACTATGGATAATGTCGCCTAAACTTCAAGACTAAGCCTTGAGGATATTTGAAATATGAGGACTTAGTTCTAAAGACAGCTAAGCGAAGTTAATAAGCACCATGGGGCCTCGAACCTTCAAGTTCCTGTTTGTCTTCATGAACACCGGGACTGCCCGCGCGCGTTTTGCCGTCGTACCAGCACCCCGAATAGTACTAGTAACCTTACCAGAAGAATGCACAAGAGTGTTTGTCCCTGGAAGTTCCGATCTCATATGACCACGGATCACCAGCATTAAGTTTTCCTGGGTTTTTTTGCTCCAGGTAGTAGTTCGACGAGGATTAAATAACGATAGTGAACCTTATTTGACATCCAGTTGCGAAGGCAAAAAAAAAATAGAACACGGGGGATATTCGACGGGCCAAGCTTCCAAGGCCCAAGGCTGCCTAGTGCTACGATGTGCCTAGACGAGGCTAATAATCGAACGTCCTAGTACTACTTTCAACTAGGGTCTCTCCACACCTGCGTGCGGCCGCATTGGCGAAGCTCCCATAATGAAATAAGACCACGCGGTCACCTCTAGATATGCATTTTCATTGAAGTTTATCGATTCTTGTTGCACGCGAGAGAGGTCCTTGCAACCGCGGAGCCTATACCATTTATGCGACTTGCCGTAGGCCTACGGCGTTTTGTGTTATTGTAACCGAGGGTGAACCCTTAAATTATTTACGACAAGCGGGACTTGGATTCAATTGAGAGGCTACCTCAGCCCGAGGCTCTGAGCCAGTCAGAATATCGCAAGGATGGGCAAAAATACTAGGATGACTGACGGGATGATCAAGCTGGCACTGTTCCTTGTCTAAGAATACGGATATAAGTACAGCATCTTATCTCAGCCAAGTTGTGGGATTATCAAAAATAGTGCTTACATATAGTAGATCGAAACAGCGTGTGAAATGTCATGAGGCAGGGCCGGGATATATAGACGCTGGGCTATCCTACTACTTAGTTCCTTACTACCTTCAAGATCGACACCGAGCCACCATTTTTTTAACTCTCCCTTTCATTCTGATTTTTTCTCTCTTCATCCTGTCCAATAATGCGCTTCGTAGGCAATCCAAAGGTTGTCCGTCAGATTCGTCGTCTATTGACAGTGATGTCCTCGAAAATCCATGCGAAACGGTAAGTGTTTCATCTACTGATACATGGTGGAACTCGACGAGGGTGGATTGTATGCCCTCGGTAATGTCGAAAAACCATTCATGTAGTTTATTTGTCTTCCAGACCGTCTAATTTTTCTTGTTACAGGCGACACGGCTTCTGTGATACCCCCCGAATATCATTCATTCATTCACCCGCGCTTGACCTTCCCTATCTACCAATGGAAATATGGCTCATGATTTTGCGCGAAGCCACAACTATGAACTCAGACCCACTCGATATCTCCCTTGGTCTATCATTCCTGGAAACCCCATGCGAAGTCGCAGAATACCACGCCGCCATGAAAATCAAGCAGGACCTCTCGCTTGTGAGCAAAGCGTGGAATAGGTACATGCAGGAGTACCTGTATGAGTTTGTTTGGATCAGTCGAGCGAGCCAAGCAAAAGCGCTCGCACTCACCTTGCTCACGCAATTTATAGAGGGCAAGCCCTCGAGCGGCCATTACATCCGCCGATTACACATGGAAACACCCGTCCTTATGCGGTGCGCCACGGATGACATCCGTACTATTCTCGATTATTCACCACATCTCGTCATCTATTCCGACCATCACTCAGTGAGATGCACGCGGTATTCAGAATTCATTGATGTGCGCTGTTCCCCGGAACAGATGGTTTCTGTTCTCGCGAGTTCGAACAGCAAACTCCGGAGACTTTCTCTCACCAACTACAGCGATGACCCCTTCCCAAAACATGTGTCGCCACTCCTTCGACGCACTGCAGCTAACCTCGAATACCTAGAACTTTCGTCGTCAAGCATACCCCTCGTTTCTGGCCACCTCTTCGCGTCGAACTCTCCCATTGTTTCACTTCCTGTACTTCAGTCCCTTAAGCTCACCCTCGATAACACAACATTCGCGGTACTTGCGGCATGGGATATGCCAAATCTGCGAAATGTGTCTGTAGTGTCTTCGGATTTCGGCTACGCAGGCCCCGGATTCGCTTATTTCTTTGCCGCGCATGGCAAAAAACTACACCAGCTGGAGCTGGGACACTCTTCTTCGCTCGTTGTCGAGCACTACCTCACACTTCGTCCTCGCCCCGTGCAACAGATTCCACTAGCAGAGTGGTGCCCCAACCTCAAAGAGTTCATCTGTTCTGCGGATGCAGAGTGGAACTGGCAGAGCCCAGATTGGATAGCGCCACACATCCTCCTTCCTGGGCACAAAAGCCTCGAATTCATTGGCATCCGAGATATTGATAAACGCCTCATGGATGACGCATCTGCTTTTCCTGCAGACGTAGAAGATGAAGCGCCGTTTTTCCCATTGGTGGAGCAAATCTCATCGCTACTCTTCAATGATGCCTTCCCGTCTTTACGCTACGTCCGTGACCTAAGCCGCGCATCCCATTCAATGCGCGGCGGACAGCGTCCCGAGACGCGAATCTTGAAGTTTTGGGCCAAGATACTTGCCCGTTGTGGTGAGCGGCAAGTCTGGCTTGAGGATTTCCGGGGTGTCAATATTACGTTGCGGGATCTGAAACGGGTAGGACTTGACCGTATAGGAGGTTCTGGCAACCTCGTCTAGTCTTTCATTTCATCTGCTTCTGTGCTTTCTACATGCATACCCTCCTTATCTTCCGCTGTGTCACTGTATATCTGGGTCACCGGCCGTCTATCACTGTATCAAACACTCGTACATGCATTCCTCATTTACCCCATCACCATACATACTACAAATACCATAGCATTCGTTACTCGGATCTCTCCTTCATTCACTCTACGTCCCTCTTATCTTCGCGCTCCCAGCATCCATGCGCGCATACCTCGCTATCTTTGCTTTCCAGTTCTTGGAGTTGGATACCTTTCCATTGGACAGCTTCTCATTCCCATTTCCATTTTCTTGGTCGGATGACTGTAGCATACCCACCGCATCACATCACATCACATTATCATACTCTTATTTCTTCGTCGTTCGTTTGTTCGTTCTCAACTCTTTTTGATCATTGGTTTTGGAGGCATCTTTGTGGCATATGGATACCATAGTAGGATGGAAATGTCATTTTTTTTTGGAGACTATTTCAAGCTAGCGCTGTAGCTGTGTGCTTGTACGATTTCAAATCAAATCACCAAGATCTAAGATCCAGAGATCACTCCACACTTCACCGCACTTGTCAAAAGCACTCCATCGTAATCACAGCACAAGTGATCTTACTAAAACAATGGTAAGCGCAATTTACTCATATCCATCATTCGCTCATCGCCTTCCAGGATGCTGACATCGAACACTTGGTCCTCTCAGGCAAGCTCTTCGGTACAAACCCAAACTCCCGTTCCTCCTCTCCCAACCGCAGCCCCTCCCCAACCCTCTCCTTCGCATCCGCATCTACATCCTCAGATTCCTCCACCCACCCACCCGATGTCGCACACCAAGAGTCCATCGGGATGGGTCCGGGGCGCACAGGCGTAAAAGGCGTCATCCGCGATCAACACGAGGCAGCTACGCTCCAAGCTGAGCGGCGTGCACGCGAAATGGACGAAGTGCGCAGGCGCATGGAGAGGGCTAATCTAGGCGGTAAAACGTTTTTAGAAGAGGAGGCGGAGAAAGAGGCGTTGGATGGTGAGAGGGGGGAGAAGCGGATTGATGTCCTGGGTCTTCCTAGGCCGGGGCGGTTTGGACATCTTAGAGAGGTTGGCCGTGGGGGGTTTGTGAGCGCTGTTGAGAGGGAGGATAGAGGTGTTTGGGTGGTTGTTCATTTGTATGAGTCGGTGAGTGCTTCGTGCTTTGTGCTTTGGGTGTTGGGTTGGGCGGTTCTGATTGGTGGTGTGTGTGTAGTCGTTGGATCGGTGTTATGCTCTTGATGAGATGCTGGCGAGACTTGCGCGGACGTATCCTGAGACGAAGTTTGTTCGTGCGCGGGCGGCTGCGCTTGGGTTTGCGTCGACTGCGATGTCGTCCAAGGCGTCTCGGGTGCGGTCCAAGTTGAATGGGATGCCTGGGCGGTTTATCGACGACGACGATGAAGAGGATCCGTATGCTGATGGGATTGGTGAGAAGCCGTATTACGATGACGATGATGATGAGGAGGAACAGGAAGAGGACGTCGATACCGACATGCTACCAACACTCCTCGTTTATCGCGATGGTGAGCTCGTGCATAATTGGGTACGTGTAGATTGGGAAGCAGGGCAGGCAGGTGTTGAAGATTTACTCGCAAGGTAACTGATCTCATTTCCGTATCTCGTTTCTCATTTTCGGAACCTCACATACTATTACAATGTTTGCAGACGAAACGTCATCTCATCATTCAGATCGACTGGGAATTGCGGCCTGCCAGAGGATGACGGCGATGATCTGATATGGAGCGACGAAGACGATAAAGAACGATGACCCGCGCAAACGTTCAAGTTCCGCGCCCCTCAATCCATCGTACCATGTTTGTGTTTCCCAGTTTCGGTGGACCAATTCCCTGGTATTAAAATTGGCTGCATATGCCCTATTGTGACCTGATACTTGGGACGTAAACTCGTTCTTGCATTCCATATACCCAGTCCTGCAGTCTGCTCCTCATTATCAGGACTTCACAATGGGACATCGCTATCTGATCTTCATGGTGTTGCACATGGACATAATTATTATTTTGCCAGGACTCGATATGGTTGGTAGTACGAGGATATTGCATGTACTGATAGTACCATTGCCTGGAATTTCTTTGTGTAATCATCTTTAAAATTTGATCCGTGCCGTGTGCACGTTTGATTCATATTCGTATTACTACGTAACAATATTGTTTTGGCAGACGTCAATTGCGCCAACGTGGAATCCATGCGATAACCATGCTCCAAGCCTCGAGGCCGCCGTTCTGAATCCCAGCATGTAATCGCATCCCGATACAAATCCGTGTGAGAATCGCCTTTCAGATAAGTTCTAGTGCGCAAGTAGGGTATGGCATGGGTCGACCCAGGTCATGCCCACACCCAACCCGCGGGTACCAAAAATTTCAGAGGCCTCCCACACGGGTCAGAGCATCGTGCGTGCGGGTCACCGGTGGGTGAGTGGACAATTTACGAAACTGGTACGCACATGTGCTCAAGCAATGAAGTAAAGTACGTACGAAGCTTAGTTTGAGTCAAATAATATAACTCTTTCCCTTTGCTGAGGCCAGGCCTTACCTTTGCCCTTTGCCATTCTCGACTGTATGACTGATGCTAACGGCACCGGGATAATCCATGGGAAGCTAGCTGTATCATGATCCGACGCCACTGAACTCTGAAAGTTTGCGAGGGGTCATTTTTTTCCTCGTCCAGGAATTCCTGCTCTAGACGAGTGAGCACATCGTTCTCGCGACCGAGTCCAAGGATCACGATACGCTCGCAATCTCCGCTTTCGGTGCTGTTGGGATCATTTTGTGGATTTGTACGACGTCTTCAGCTACCTTGTCTTGTTCTTCGGTTGGCGTGAAAAAAAGAAAATGAATACCTAGGTACGCTGATTAATTTTCAACTCAGCTACCAATGGTACCTCTGCGATGAGGTTGACGGCATGAGGGAAATATCGTGAACGAGTCTCAGACCTGTTCCCAACTGTTGGGACCACGTAAATCTGAACTCGAGATAGTTGTGGCTGCCGTCAGCTTTCAAGCAGCGTTGTAACGATATCGTGAAGTCACTGGAGCAATCATATGCAGCGGAATTCCACCAGGAGCTGGAAGGCTAAAGAATTCGTAAGTGGAATTGAATGAAGAGGGAGACGTGCATATAATCTCCTCGTCGGACCACGTGCATGTCGGTGTTATCATCGAGATCCGTGAGCCAGCTATCGATATATCAGCTTTTGTTCGTTGTTTCATCCATCGATAGTGGACGACTCGGGTCTCCGTAGGCAAAATAACGCGGATTTATCATATGCCGGACTTTGAAAAACAATTTCCAATTTACTCAATAAGTAAGGTATTCTATACAAAACCGTAAGTCATCATAGATGACATCATATACCGATACATCATCAAGCGCTGAAAACGAGACATATTAGATATAGAAGTATTCGACGAAGAACAAATGGATAACTTTCCGCAGGATTTTTTGGAAAGGTCTTCAAATCCAAACATACTTCCAACCTAATTAGCTTGTGCCAGCAAACCCGATGAGTCATTTTATACGATGGTTTCACACTCCGCTTTACATAAAGAGACCTCAAGCTTTTCCGTTGCTTATAAATATAGAAATTCTCTTTTCTCTAATTTCAAACTCTCGTCTGAACGAGGGGTCGTGCCCCCTCTTCTAGCTTCAAAATGGCCATAGTCCGCAACGCCATAGCCCGAATCAATGGAACCCATGGCGGCAAGGCAAACTTCCAGAAGAACCTGGACAATGCAAGTCGGGCCCGACGAAAAGCTAACCCTTTTTCAAAATTCCAATTTCTGTCCAAACCCAGGCGAACAATACAGTAAGGGTCGGGCCCGATGGAAACATAGCTCTAGTCTAAAGCCTGTCCGGTTCTTGTACTCTGACTTTGAAGCTAAGCAACAGATTTTCGGTGAGCAGATAGATATTCACGATGTGTCGCATGGTCACTTCAAGCCTGTTATCTTCGCTCTCCTAATCTTCAACACTAAGATATTGCAAGGTACGAGTATCTTTTATTGCTTCGCCACTGGAGACACGTCGCCTCGAGGAATAGGGTTTGTGTTGCAAACCCAGCGTCAAGGGTATAGTGAAAACTTTCCAATGCATGGTAAAGTGTCCGCCATAGAGTAGCAGTAGACGGATTCTGTAGCAGGTTACTTCGCACGAGATATGTGTGATGTGGACGTCTGCGTTCGGTGCGTCTTTGTCGGGCTTCGTCAGTACCTGCAACCCAGCAACTCACTGGAGTAATTCCTCGTCGTCGTATGCTTCATCCTGCAAAATAACATTGTGCTGGATTTGCAATTCGTGCTCGCCTCGTGTCTCAAATGAGCCACGGCCGGACACATACCCTCTTCCAATTTTAAAAATTAGCCGCAATTCCGCCGATAAAGTTTAGAAAGAACTCTATGATTTCAAATCCTGCGGAACGTCAACAATCCACACTCACTGGATGACTTTCCGTAGCGTTTAGAATCCTAGATTTTGCATATAACGGAAATTAGAAATGACTGTACGTGCCGTTCGTCCCGTACTTCGTTCTGTTCGTACCGTCCGACCCTAATTTGACTATCCGGAACGCCTCGGAATTCCTCCAAAATCTTGAAATTTAGTTTTCAGGGTTATGGACGAACTTGAGTTGTTACTGGCCAGCACAACCTCACGAATGGATGTGTCCTTGAGGCATGTCACCGATGAGGCAAACGTGAGCATGATCTCTAGCATCAGGTCAGCGATTCTTGTGAGACGATCAACAAAATATTCCAGCGTGATCATGATTGTCGGATGATACGGACAGCTCCAGAAAACGGGTGGACGGGACAGACAAGCCGGATGGAATTTTCGAACTTCCAGGTTCCCTCGTAACTTTGATTCAAAACCTAAAAGTGTCGTCTCGCACCTCGTCTCAATCTAGAGAGGGGGGTGGGGGGTGGTCTGCCCCCCTTCTAGATATCAATTTAGAGCTAGGTGTTTTGACATATGGATTTGCAAAACACCGACGTTTGACGGCGGCACATCGGCACGAGGACTTCAGAACATGGATCTAGTTGTGGAGCGGCATTATAAACGCTGCGAAAAGTCACCTATTGATGCAGCTGCTGTGCTGGTGGGAACCGAGCTGATTCGACAAGAACATACTGACAGACGAGTCAATTACAATGACTGTGATACCTTTGCCGTGCGTGGCTCCCTCCAAATCCACTAATGGGTGTCCCATAGACGGTGGGGTTGGAGAATGAAATTTCCCAAAGAGATTTTCGCATTGGACGCCAGTGGTCCGTTTTATATTGCCATGAGATTAAAACCTTAGAGGACACGGCTGTTCCTGTGGCGAGCGCTAGTGTCAGGCTCAGAGATTTGGCTGATCAAAAAGCGTTCAAACCGGTGTCTATAGAAACAAGAAGCATACAAAAATATACGAGGGATCCGCAAAGTGCAGGAGTGGTGATATTAGACGACGGAGCCTACGCAGTTACCTCACAGTAAGATTATGTCAGCGGATATCGCTGATGTGAGTGACCCTAAAAAGGCGATGTGCGGGTTTATTCTTTGCTACAAATAGTGCTAGTCTTTATATATAAGGGGGGTAACCCTTGATGTTTATTGGGGGACAGAACCCTCTTTGGATTTCAAAATGATACCCGGTATCACGGCACACCCTTCCTAAATCATCCAGTTCATCGATAACGGTCAACGTAGCACCGCCACAGATTTAAGTCTTCTACCCGTGGGTATCTGTGGGTAGCAGGACCTCGTACCCATACCCGCGCGGGTGAATCAAACACAGGTTCACGTGACCCATAGTACGTACCACGCGACCCACGATTCACCGCAGATGCTACCCGGGCGGATACCCGGACAGACATCGCCCGTGCCATGCCTTATCTGCAAGGAACGACTGCGGCGTGGTCTTCCTTCTCTTTTGGTCTGACTCTGACTCGAGGGGACTAGATAAGTTCCACTTTCAAGTTGTCCTTGGATTCCAATTTCCAAACTCGAAGAACGAACTACCATGCCTGCAGGGTATCTACCCCTCCCTCAGACGAGCCCCCAAGGTACCAATCAGATCCATCACCTAGAAAAATGTATTTCCGCTCACAGTGTTCCGAAAAATAGACAACGATAGTCGTTCGTCCCACGATGACGACGTGTCAGCTTGCGGGACTGCTGTGGACAGTGAACTCCGTTCAGTCGCCGCCGAGCAGGACGCACATGCTGGCGTCAAGAAAGTAGAGGCTGCGCAGCGTGTATATGGGCGTTACTCGCGTTGGTGTCTCTTCATCGGGTGCGTGTTGTCACCGCCGTGGAAACGGCTTCCAAGTTGCATCTCGTACAGCACGAGTATCGTCGACTCATACTAATAAGCCGCCATTGATAGTATTGGACTTGCGTCATATATATACTCCCTAGATGCATCAACAACTTACGCATACCTTACATTCGCCACTTCATATTTCGGCGGGCACAGCCTTATCAGCTCGATCACCGTGGCACAGTCGCTCATTAGTAATTTCTACTCATCGTCGCCCCAACGGTGATTATTTACTAGACATTCACAGTTGCTGTTGGTAAACCCGTGATCGCTAAAGTCGCAGATGTCTCTTCGCGAGGCACTGCCTTTGTTGGCGTTTGTGAGTGCGCACTGTATTTTCAAGTGCTTGTTTAACGTTTGGTTTCTAGTGATTTTTTACGTTCTCGGTATGTTGTTTGTATGGGACTCACTGCAATTGATGTCATGGTCTGCCACTGCTAGGCTATGTCGTGATAGCTTCTGCCCCCAATGTCACTAGGATAGCTGAGGGTATTGTACTGTATGCTGTGTAGGTGCCAGTACTTTTGTTCTTGCTTTATTTTACTCATCTTTCTAGTGGATACACGTGAGCATGGGCCGATCACAACACTATTCCGGGGATTAATCTACTTGGCCCAGCGGATTGCAACTACTCACACAGATTATCATCGCTGACATCACCACACTTGCATGGCGTGGGCTTGTCGTCTCCCTTGTCTCTGCACCATTCCTTATCAATGCTTTCATTGGTTCAAACATATCCGCTGCAGTCCTCAACTCTATTGGTTGGCGATGGGGCTGTAAGTCTCAGGCATTATTTCACCTTAGCATCGTCTTAATTTCATGGTGTGATGCCTAGATGGCATGTTTGCCATCCTTGTCCCTGTTTCTCTCGCGCCCCTCATTATCACTCTTCTGTGGGCGGAACGTAAGGCCAAAATGCTGGCTCTTCTTGACTCCCCAAAACCACGCAGTCGCAGCAGCTCAAGTCAACCAAGCCTCCCACGTGGATCCATGATAGCTCGCTTCCTTCGGTCCGCTGAGCAGCTTGACCTAGTTGGACTCGTCCTTCTCGGGTTGGCGGTTTCACTGACCTTACTTCCATTGACAGTTGGTCGGAATGTGAAAGGAAGCTGGAAGAATGGTCCGTGGTCACCATTTTTTTCGGTGAGAGATTGACCAGTGTGCACGAAATGCAGGCTCGATCGTTGCAACGCTTGTCGCGGGAATTGTGCTCCTTGCTGTGTTCGCAATCTGGGATTTACGTTATGCTAGTAGGCCCGTGATCGCTCCGCGCTTTATCAAGAATAGAAGCGTTGTCTGTGCAGCATTTATCGGCTTTTTCGACTTTGTAAGTATCCAGTGGGCGAGGTCATTTATTGGTGAAACCGATTATTCGATGTTACAGATGTCGTACTTCCTCACCTATACATATCTGTATTCATTCGTCTTAGTGGTAAAACCCTGGTACCTTTCACCTTCTGCCTGTGAGAGTATGCGTTAACCTAGCCTCTGAAGGTCACTCGTGAACGCGACGTACTTCATTCAGGTGCAATCCGTTGCACTGACATTCTTTGGCATCCTTGCGGGTCTCAGCATGCGTTTCCTCCATCGTTACAAGGTATATCGCTCAACCATTCAATACCACAGTTCAGCTCAACCTTGCGCGGTAGTATGTACTCGTCATCGGACTCGTGATTCGTCTCATGTAAGTCTCCGAATCATTCCAACCAAAAATGCCGACCTACGTATCCCTATCAGAGGTGTCGCAATGATGATTCATTCGCGCGGTGGCAATGCCTCGGATGCTGAGCTTGTATGGACCCAGATCCTCCAAGGTTTCGGCGGAGGTTTCGCGGCCGTTTCTTCACAAGTAGGGGCACAAGCATCCGTGCATCACGCAGACGTGGGAATCATCACGGCGGTAGTGCTCCTATTAACTGAAATCGGGGGTGCAGTTGGAAACGCATGCGGTATGTTCGCGCTCATGTATATCTAGTGTCGCTGATTGAACGGACTACAGCCGGTGCGATTTGGTCGAACACGATGCCAGATAACTTAGAGAAGTATCTGCCATGGTTGACCGACGAGCAGCGTGCAGAGCTGTTCGGGAGTATAACATCAGCAGCGTCCTATCCGCTCGGCGATCCCGTGCGTGAGGGCGTCATCAGCGGTACGTTCAAAATAGCCATGCTGTGCACATATCAACGCAAGTACTCACCGATCATGTTCCAGCGTATGACGACACGATGAAGATCATGGTGACCCTAGCCACTGTACTAAGCGTGATACCCATCTTACTCGCTCTCGCAATGCCGAACTGGTACCTAGGGGACATGCAGAATGCAGTTGATGCTGCTGATCTTACTGGGAGGTCGGTGCTCGAAGATGACAGTGAGGATGAAGATGAGCCGTAGATTTTTGTCTTGTTGAACAAGCGAGTCATCCTACTCTGTACCCTTTTTTTTAATCCCGTTTATTGTCGTTGTAGGCTTGCCTAATGTTGACAGTGCATATATGTATTATGTGGCGTGAATGATACTCTGTTGTATCCTATTCTGTGATTGACTTGAGTGACTATCAGGATATGACTCTCGACGTCACTCTTGGACGTACTCATCCTTTTCTTTTACATGCGCAATCACTATTTGTTACACACCTCGTGCACGTTTACTTTGGATTCTCCGCTAATCAGCGTATAGTTCTCCCCATCGAATAACCTCAGTCTTCTGTTCCAAAATCAATTTAAGGTAACTCAACTATTCATAGTTCTACGTACATTTTTCTGACTATTGACCTTTTTAGACCTTTTCCTGTTCCTGGTCTGAGCCTCCTCATATCTTCACAGTAACCATCATGCGATGATCCAGCGAGCATTTATGCAAATCATTTCTCTCGCAATCAACAAGGCCAAGGTCAGGACTAAGACTTGCCGAAGGGCTTATGCCTCACACTCCGCAGACGTGGTCAAGCCGAGGTTCGCGGAACCACTCAACTCAGAAACGAGACTATCCAGACGACACAAAGAATGCTTCAGCTACACCATTACATAGATACTATATGTATAAGGCATTTTTATTACACAAACCGGTTACGATAGAGTGATCGTGTCTGGACTCCAACATCGTCGTGATCAAGGAAAAGGGTAACATAGGAATACATCAACACCTTGCACTAGAATTGAAGAAGCGGTATTCAAGAGGTTGTAGGGATAGGTACAATCGAGAAGCTGTGCATCCGAGATTCAGTGTACTTGGTAATCAAAAAGGAAGTTTAACTTACGCTTCACTCCTCCAGTCTTTCCCCTCCTTCGCCTTCTCCTCGCGTGCGGTCGTTCGATTGATCCATCCGGATGGATGTCCTTCTTGAATCATCGAAGAGCGCCTATTATGGACAACCTTGAAATGAGACTTGCTCTCCGATGTCGCTGTAGATTCGTCCTTGTGTTTGAAAAGCTAACACCATGGTTAACGGGATAACTCGAAAATGATCAGCACCCACATCTTGTAGCACCTGGCGGCGACTCAATTCCTCGTTTGTCTTTGTTTCCTCCATGCGATCTCTCACGATGACGAGCTGCCCGTCGAGATATTCCAGACCAGTCCTGATTGCCTGTGCAACCGCCTTCTGAATATGCTTCTTCACTACGGCTGTCGCAATAAGTTTGAGAGTCTTATAGAACATATCGTGCTTTGAATCGCGAATGCTAAACTTCAGCGAATCCACCTTGACGTGCACGTCCTTGACTTTGAAAACGGAGCTGCGATCTTTGTCGGCAGAAACGAGATCGATAGTTATTGTCATGCCTTCCCCACCGAGGACAACGTCCGCTATGCCAGAGTCCCTCATTTTTATGAATCCGGTCTTCTTACGGAAATAGAGGGCAACGTCTCGCATGTCTGCCTGGATCTGTGCGAGTGTGATAGTAATTTCGTGATGCCGTTTGTCTTGAATAGCGTCATACGGGCTAAACTTCAAGAAGTTATATGCCTCCATAGATATAACGTTGGGGAACAGGTTGCGTCCTTGAAGAACGAGGTTCTCAACGACAAGGTCGAGCGCATCATCGGTGTATTCGACACGCGGTATGGGCACATATCCAACCTCAGAGTGCCAACCTTGTTAAGCTCTTTCCACAGCAACTGAACAGTGACGTACCTGTTTCACCATTGTAGGCAAAATGACATTTCTGATATCGCTCCAGAGATCGGCCTTAAACTTCAAGCTACCTTCGCTATCAAATAGTAAGTCATGCGTCAATCGAGCCCAGTCTTCGCCAAAGCGTTTGTTCAAGGGATCTTCTCCCATGGCCGAGAACCATTTGCCAATGGCATCGAAGAGGTTGTCGAAATGCTCTTTATACTTCTGGTCCAAGAAGTGACGACCTGAATCGAGAATCTCATGACCCTCGCGGTTGCAATTATCTTCCAGCACGAAACCCGCCTCAAGTAAAACCTACACCGCCGTGAGTATGTTATACGTGCCCATAAAAAGTACTTACCTTGCGAATGTACGTATTCAAACGATGAAACCAGTTCCTAAACTCGTCGTCGCGACGGGCATCATCGATGAGCGCATTGGAAGCGTCAAAAATGCCACTCATACTGCGATTATTCGCGAAGCGCTCGAGCAGAGTACGAAGCTCTGACATGGCCGCATTAAGTGCTACATCCTTCGGGAGAATTAGCTAGAGTCGTAACATTTACATTGGTACAAACACACCTGGGTGATGGCACTACCGCGTTCTTTGCCGTGACCAGCAGCAGTTTGCCCGTAGGAGGCATATCGCTCAGCTTCGTCGAGAAGCCATCTGATGGCATCTTGGTAATCGTCATGCTTTTGGCACTCAATTATGACCTTCTTGCCACGATAAATGAATTGATCACGGCGCTCCACAGGGAAATACTCCTCAGCCAAGAACTTGCGTCCTCGCTCGATGTGTTCAGAGGCTCGGTCTCGATGCTGCTGGGAGACTCGTTCGGACATACCACCCTATGACAGAACTATTAGAAATGGCGATTCGAACGAGGAAAATATTAGCATACCGCATAACCGCGAATACGTTCCTTAAGCCCCCGTTTTTTACCCTCGTTTTCTGAGGATGAAGTGTCAGGTCCAGCACCTTCCACGCTCCTTGTGAAGTGAATGAGCACCCACACCTGTATCAGAAAAAACTACGCACCCTTGCTGACGAGCCTGGTCTGCTTTCTCTTGAACAGTATTCTGAGCCTGAGATACCTTGTCTTTCGCATTATCCTTGACATCATCAACAGCAGCACGACCCTCTCCGGCGATTTGCTTCCCAGATATTTGCGAGCCATCCCCGGTGGTTACCGTGGCGTCATCAGCGCGGGGGTGATGCTCAACGACCGCGTCCGTTCCTGGAACTTTCACCTCCGGAACTGGTGTTTCACTAGGGCCAGCTTTGTGTCCACCCTTGGTAATGAACTCATCTTGGGGAGCAGCCTCGTCGACACGGGAAAGCTCTTCCTCGCCGGGACGCAAGCTCTCAGCGACTTTCGATGCGCCTTTAGCAAGTATGTCCCTTCCAATAACCGAGAAGTCGGAAAGTAACTTGCGAACTTCGGAATTGGTGAGGATAAGGGAAAGAATAGTGCGCAGATGGCGAACGGCTAGCAAAACATTGAATTGAATATTTTTACAATTAAATGACGAACGGATACATGCCAGTGTGGCGGTCTTCATCAAATTTGGCACGATCGATGGGTGCGACTGCGTCTGGGTCCATCTTTACGTGGTCAAGAGAAATATCGCGAGTATTCCAGATGAAATTCTGGAAAAGTTCGTCGGCGTTTTTCTCGGTAACTATGAGACGCGCAGTTTCAATAATTTCACGAGAATCTTGAACAAGTTTTCGCCCGTCTGAAGACAACTGGTTCTCATCCACTGGTGGTGTCTTGAGCAAATACTGTAGTGACTCGTCTATTTGATGATTGTCTGGCATACGCCCTTGACGAAATGCTTCAATTACGCCATAGAAATTGATCTGGTCCACGAATAGACTGAACAAATATTGTTACGACCATGTCAATAAAAAGCTCACCTTTCTGGAGACATCAGCCTCCTTGGCAGCCTTGTCCGTCGGTGCGACAACAGAGCCCGACTTGGGATGTTCTGAAATGTCTTTGGTTGCTGGCGGGAGAGACATGGTAAGGTAAAGAGAGTTTGTGGTGTTCTTGTTTGTGTTTACAACTGGTTTTATCTCCTAAGTTGAATGACCGCAATGCGACGTCATGCCGTTCAGACCAACTAATGACATCACTTTCTCCAGCATATTTGCCTATTTTGGAGTCAAACATACCTTCTTAAATAACGCCGCAATTTGCCTACTTTCGGCATGATCTCTGAAAGTATGTCGAGATGTCAACTTGTTCGATTGGCTGTTTGGCGCGTAGAGCCAAAGACCAGACTTCGACTTTTCGCCCTATTCGCGTTATTCGTGTCAAAGAAATATATATAATTCGCAAACAATACTTCCTGGGTGTGGTATACGAAGTAAGGTTTGCGATGATCACATGCAGGTACAACGATGAGCCCTGAGTCAGTACTCCAGTACTTGCAGGAGTTGCAGGGTGTCCTGTCCCCTGCGATCAAGCTCTCACTTGCATCTATGGTCTGCTTTTATACCCACCCCGGGGTATATATGTCAGATGTCATGTCCGCACCCGTGCAGAATTTACCTGCGGATACCATATCAAAATAAGAAATTTATTAGATACTAAGACAACGAAAAAAAGTATCTACATTACCAGTTACAAGCGCAAATGAGCACAAAGAACAAGCACGACAGATAAGTGTAAATGAATGGATGCAAAGAGTGAAATTACTTTCTCATAAAACAAAAGAGACAAGTATGGGGCTGTAAAATAGTACTCACTCCTCCCTCTCCTGGTCACCTCCTTCCATCTTCATCCATCTTCCTCCGACGCGCTGCAAGTCCATGTTTCGACGCCGTCAGCATTTGCCAACACGACTCGAGGGTGAACGCTGAAGGGTGCTGGGGACAGGGTGTACGGCTAGGCAAGCAAAAGAAGAGATCACGTATCTCCTGAGAGCACAACATGGCCGTGGCGCCATCAGCGTCCAATAAAAAGCTCGAAGGGCGAAATCACGCGCTATTTGAGAACATGACCAGAGCACCATCAGGTAAGTCGGTCATACACCGAGATTATGCACAGGCTGAGAGCAGGACACAGCCAGAGCACTATAGAAGACCGGGTTGAGGCTGGAAATATTGATGTGAAAGAACTCCGCCACGGCGTGCCTGGTGTTGTCAGTAGCATAATGTAGGATGAGTTGGATGGAGGGAATGTGGACAACGGTGGCCATACGAAGGCATGGGCGCTAAAAGCGTACCTTCAATGATGGGAGAAAGACGGGGGCAGTGAAAGTGACGGACGACAGGATTTTTTTGGTGGGGAAATTATTTCAATGAAGCTTGACTTGGAAGTTAGATGAGGATGGTACGAGTGACAAGTGTTTGTCAAGGCAAGCGTGGGAAAACAACACCTGCCAGGGCCCAGTGTATTAGCTAATTAGCGGGGCGGAAAGTTGAAGACGGAGGCTTTCTGGAGCCAAAACTCTTGTATCTCACTCGCAATGTTCCAAAGCGCACTTAGGACATCTGTATGTGTTTCCTTCAGTCGTACTCATATTCCGTGCATTATAACCTTTTTGTAAGCTTTCGCTCCACAGGAGCACTGTTTCCAGCAGTCTTAGGTCACAAACGTTCCGTCGATTTCTATCTCAGGAGTCTCGCACGAAAATACAGGCCGCAGTAACCGAATACCCTGTGGTACTATTTATGAAGGGCGACCCGGAGCAGCCTATGTGCGGTTTTTCACGAGGCGTCGTAAAAATCCTCAGCGCTTTCGACATTCCACCTGAAAAGTTCAAGACATACAATGTCCTTGAGGATCTAGAGCTCAGGACCGGAATTAAGGAATTCTCGTAAGTTAAGCTTCATCTTACTTTGTCACCAAGTCTCAAGTGCTTCTCTTGCAGGGAATGGCCAACCATTCCACAACTATATGTAAATGGGGAGTTCGTAGGTGGGAGCGACATTACTCTAAGCAGTAAGTTGGGGTCATATTGCCAGATACATTTCGAACTCAAATTATTCACAGTGTTTCAATCGGGAGAGTTGGAGACGCTCCTTGAGCAACATGGGGTTATCCCGAAGGTGTCGGAAAGTTGAGACCATACCAGCATCCGCCAATATCGTACCTTTCTACTAGGCGTGGAGGCATGGTGGAACTATATTTTAAGCTTGTCTTCGATCGCATAATGAAACCAAAGATTCGACGCAGACCCGACCATGTTTTGCCAACTTTCCAGTACAAAAACCCCCTGGAATCTCCTTCCATGCAGACATCTCGTCGGATCATGATGCATGAGGGAGTACAACTTTAAATTATCTCCGAGTTTTATCACTCATCTGTGAATCGAGAGGCCAATACGTGACGGGTCATAATATATGTCGAGGACAATCGAGGCTGTCGATCTTACCGCCGCGCTTCAGGGTCTTTCGAGCAAACCTTTCGAGACGGAGAAGGATCGAAAGGAACATTTGCTCTACCGATAGAATTGTTTGTTGCGTTTAGGTGAATACAACTACCAGTGAAATTAAATGATCGTGTTCACGCTCATCGAATCCCAAATTGCCACAAATCAAGTTGGGTAGTCAGGCAGTGATTAACTCAAGTTTCCGAATCATTTGTGCCACGTTATCCAAAATTCGGATACACCTCTCATATGTGACTGTATGTATGGTATATACAAAGAAGTACATAAAAACCTGGATGCCGCATGAGTGAATTGGAGGCAAATGAAGGCTGGGATGCTAGGTGAAATTCGATTTACCTGGAAAGAGTTCGGTTCTTAGATGTTGGGCAACAGTGTAAGACTGGGTATGAGTTCGGCAGGGAATCGCGAACAGATCGACGTAGTTAGAGACGTGTTGGTAGGTAACACGAAAGAGAAAATATAGGGAGACTTTTTGGAAACAAGAACTTGAGTGAGACTTTCGGTCGTACTTGGAGCGGGGATCTGAATATAGGATTCACTGCTCTGCTCCGCTATTAGTATGCTCCTCTGCTATTCTGCTCTTTATATGAGAATGTACGTACGCTATATATATTGAAAATGACAAGGGTCCTCGGTGACGGATGAGCTGAACGATTGTGTGAAAACAGAGGCACAAGGGAGTGGCGTCGCAACTGACAAGGTAAAGTAGAATGAAAAAAAAGGGTACGAAAATTTGAATGAGTGACGGTAAGAATGACGAGAGTTGCATAGCATGTGGTCGGCCTCCAACGTTCTTGATTTGAGGCGTAGTTCAGGCGTAGAGGACCTCCGGTCCTTACAGTAGCATTCCTACTCAAATAATGACGGGGATAGTACCATAGGAGGGTTTTGATCTAAGATACTGCAGGAAGCGAAACGGCAGGATGGGAAGGTAGAGATGCTGCAAAAGGAAGGGTGGGTTACTAAATTATGAGGCGCATCAAATACGGGTGGGCAGAATAAGACGCCAGATGATCGGAGAGCATCAAGAAGCCGGGCAAGCACAAGACTGACAAATCAACAGCAGGACAGTACGTACCTACTCGAGATGAGATCAGCAACTTTACGAACGTGGAAGCGAGAAAACACTTATTGCAAAAGCATCAGAAATGTGTTATCAGGCAAAATATTTACCACGGGTGGGATCACTGGCCTTGAACTGGATAATCAGTGCTATAAAGTCTGCGGCACGGAATGAGGGCGACATCATGAAGGCAAAATTTAACAACTTACAGCATTATATTAGTGGTGGAATCCGGATAGTAGATACTAGAATGAGGAGGGTGCAGAGACTCGACAGCACCCAACGCCCATAGCTTGGATAGTGCAAGAAGGCAAAAAAAAACACGGAGAAGGGCGTGAATGGCGGGAGTCATAGCCTGCATAATAATAGCATCGCTATTTAAAAACATGAAATATAACGAACTACCAGATGCTGGCGAAATTTGGCGGGAATCGAGTAGCAAGTGATGCAGGGTGGTGCAAAGGCAGCACTAGTTGGATGGACGGCGGGTTGCAGCAGGAGAGCATTATACAGTGCTGGGTGGCAGCAAGCGCCACATCTATGGCGGAAAGATGTGTTATCAATTAATGTGAAGAAGCGAGAAACACTGGTAAGAACTCGAAAGGTGCGGCATCAGCCCAGGTCACAGCTGCGCAACTTTTGAAAGTCAAACACATCTCTGGCAGTAGGAGTACTTAGGATGTGCTTTAACAAGACTGCATGTGTTGGCGCTGCGTGCTGTAAGGAGTGGGGTGCTCGCTGACTCGTAAATGTTTAAACGATAAGTTGCGACATGTTCAACGAATTGAAACACACCTATGATAAGCGCCCATTGCACAGTCTGGCTATAGCTATCAGATTTATGTAAATCTTGCAGCGTAATCCAGGTTGAATAGATCTCCGGGAGGCTGGCGGCCATGCTGAAATTCTCACGATATAAAGAGCCTGAGACATTTAATTCACACACTGTCACGAGCAACAGCCACTAGTCTCCGTACTAGTACGTTCTCATGTATATCATAAGCACTACCAATGGTGATCCGACTCCATGAAGATCGTTTTGCCATAGTTTCAATTCAGACGCACCAATTACGTCTTCCGTCCACACCTAGCAGGCTCATCTTTACTGCCACAATTTTTTTCCATTCAGTCTACGCCCCCAGTTGCACTAAGATACTCTTTTCTGATTGGGAATATTTACCATTGCGAAATCCGAAGTACCGTCACCATTCTCCACACTGCCGAGGTTGCCCCTTAGATATTATCATATCAACCAGGGTTATGCTAGTACTAGTAGCCCTTTCCCTTTCGCTTATCCTCCTTTCATATCTTCTGGAACCAACTCTCCTTCTCACTTCTCTCCGAGACAAAGCAACACACAAGTGGCCAGCGCCGACTTACAGAATATCATTGCCTAGACTACTTAGGACCCAGATACGGCAGGTGAATGGTGAACTGGTCGGATCCCAATGTCATTGTGCAATGCAGCAATATTCTAGAACACATTAATTACCTATGTCTCGGTCTGTACATGTGGGTATTCTCACTTCTCATGTTCAAAAGCTTCTACTCATGTCCATGTCCTGTAGGTGGGAGTACGCAAGATCATGGCAAGTCGAACTCGCTTTGATTGGCAGACGCATATCGCCTCGATGGCCTCTAGTGAGTAGCAGCTTGTATGCTCGTGCATTGTCATAGGAGTGCCAATCTTATCAGCTTCCGTATATCATTGGTCGAATTCTTCTTCTGACGTCCATGATTTTGATGTGCGTATCTCATCAATTAACTTTCGCAGCAGATTCTTATGAACATTAGTTGCTGGCTCAGCACGCCGACCTCCCAAAACACGAATTGCCACAGTGAATTCTTCGTTGAATTTTAACTTGCTAGAGGCATGCTCAGGTTCATCATAACAGGCGCTTTTGTGGCCTTTACTGTGAGTGTGTAATAATGTATCGCCTATTCATTGTTTGAATTGGTATAACAGTTTGCAGGAAATGCATCCATTGGTTGTTCTTCCTTGAACTTAATGTTGCGACCGTAAGTCTCAGTGGCAATTTCGATCGTCGAAGCCCTTTCTCAACATATACAGATTCATAATATGGAAAGCATTTAAATGGGTCCGTGTGTTTCTGGTATTAGCCACGGTTGGGCACTGGGTCGTCTTGTTACGGGGTCAGTTTCTTAAGCAGTACCATAATTTAATCTTTAACACTGCCATCGCAGTGCTGCTTGACTTCTCCGTCATGGAGGTGAACGGTAGCTGTGGCTTCATGGTTGTTGATCATACTTATATGACCACTATATTTGTCTACAGTACGCCTCAAAGACAGTGTTCCATTTTATCCCTAATGCCTTGCACAGCGATGGGTTATGATATAATGGCCCTTATTTTGACCATAATTGGCCTTCGAAATACGCCATCGTCTAATGCAATGTGGAGAATATTGCGCAAACAGGGGATAACATATGTCCTGATCACCTGTTTGGCAAATATCGTACCATCCGTGCGTGCTACTGGACAGTATCCAAGATTCATCTGATTCCATGTCTCCTACAAAGGTTGTAGCTTCATTGAATCTGAATTGTAAGTTGCCTTCTGCCATTTTGTTGTCATTTTGAAATTTATATTACGCTAGCTGCCATGAACGTTGTATTTGCGATGCCGGGTAAGTTGTTGCAGAAGCTTTCCAATCAATATCTGATTATTGTTATGCCAGCATCTGCCATCAGGTTTGGATCTGCATATGTTATCATGCTCACCGTTTATTCAGCTACTTTACAGCACTATCGCATCGAGTCGGATAGTTGTTGCCTTCCTGGACGTACAGTCGAGGTAAGAGTAACAAAATGATTTTTCAGTCATATTCTCAACATTTCCAGCGCCTCCACGGACGAGACAAGTAGTCGAGATGTACCACTTACCACCATGCTGACACTGCCCACGTGAGTTTTTTGCTCTGAACTTTACCTTCGTTGAATGATGGACATGATGCACAGTTCATCCTATATGGATGCCCAAGACTGCGCATGACGTTTGGGACAAAATATACCCGTCAGTTTCTTATGACAAACTTGGGGAAGAGCATTTACAACAATATAGTACGGCCTTCACAAAGCTGGCCACACGGACCGGGCCTTGGGATAATACAGAAGCCGCATCAATAGTAGTGTGAACCTCACCTCCTTCTCATCTACTAGACTTTTATTTTATTTCTTATTTGGCGATATTGTCCAGATGGTGAACTGGCGAATGAATCTTTCACTTGCTTGAAGATGTCCTTCTCACGAACTACTGACATCTGTGAGCATTTCCTCCATTAACAGGGTGCGAGTGTGGGTACATCAAGCAGTTTACCGTCCGGGGTACCTCATGGCCGTTTAAATAGTATATGGTCCATCCGCTGCACGAGATTCAGGCTAATAGGGGTCCTAAGGGCATTCATTCGGGGTCTCCACTTAGTCAGCGTAAAGTCTAAAATGTCCGGGGTTAGGTACTTAACTTAGCCTCATCATCATCGACAATCGCTCTCAGGGTGGTACTTTGGTCGTTCCCCCCTGCTCCGGTGGCATCACTGCTTCTATATATACAAAATCCCTCCGGGACATCAATGCGATCGGTGATCTATTCTTAGTCGTACAACCCTCTGACGCAATCACCTAGTTACTGCCACTATCCCAGCACCCAACATTGAACTTGCCCACGTTGTGAACAGCGAGTCGACCGGGGACCTGAACTCTAGGAGCTTGGGAAATGGTATGTCTTGAATTACATACATTGTCTCTATCTGGAGACGCTGGACGAAATTGAACAACACACGTTCGTCGACACCGAGTTCCTGCCAGTTGTGCCGCATTCCACTGCCTCTGACTATGGACTTGTTAATAATCTCGGTGACTAGTTCTTGGGCCGCCTCGAGGTGATTAGATTCATCACGCAGTCGAAATGCTGCCTTGCTATACTTCCGAGTCTTGGTTGGCTATCGGGCGAAGTTGAATTCACCACTAGTACTCAGAAATACAGTGTATGATCAGTGCTTTGAGCCAACGGAACTAATATTTATTACAACTAGATGCAACATACAGTCAAACCTCAGTCCACCCAAACATCATATAATCCCGAAGCCAAAAGTACTACAGACCCCAAATCAAATACAGATCAGCGAAACACCAGCAACCCGGCAAAATAAAAATAAAGGGTATATCCGGTATATCTGGTATAAGTGGTATAACTACAATGGATCACGTCCTAGATACTGTGAACTTTACTTCCCGGGCCATCTCGTTCAGAAGGAATGGAATATCATCTTCGGCTATACCACATCCCTGCAAGACTGTCGGCCAGTTATATTGCTCGTAGCCTTGGTTTTGCTGGAGGCACTGGATCACCTCACGGCGAACGATAGGAGAAGCAGTGCACAGCCGCAGAGCATTATCCAGCGGAAAACTGAAATTGCGATTTTGACTGGTAGAACGTTCGCGGAGTATCGGTGAATCGCGATACGGACTGGGGAAGTCACCCACTGAGCTCTCGGATGCGTTTAGAGAGCCTTCTCGGCTGGGTAAAAACATGCTGGGGATATCCGTCTCCGAAGGGTAATGTTCTACAACGACGAGGGGTTGCTGGGGGAAATTTTCTTCTTTTCGTTGTGAATAACCGATGTCGCCTCGGGTGATCGCAGCTGATTGCGAAGAGAATCCATGATAGAGTGATGGAACAGCCTCGGGTGTGCGAAGACTTGCAAAACTAGAATGCGAACTAGAAGAGCTTTTGGAGATAGACGAAAAAG
This sequence comes from Suillus cothurnatus, assembly GCA_016758765.1. Taxonomy (NCBI): domain Eukaryota; kingdom Fungi; phylum Basidiomycota; class Agaricomycetes; order Boletales; family Suillaceae; genus Suillus; species Suillus cothurnatus. Next base: position 11,442 of record JABBWL010000219.1, on the reverse strand, counting down.
GACGAGAATTGGCTGGCGGCGGCAAGTTTAATCGCGGGATGTGCGAATCATAGTCGTCAGCTGCATCTACTGGAAGATCAGGGAGGGGGGATGTCGGGGGTGGAGAATTGTATGAAGTTCGTAGTTTTTTCTGGAAGTGGATAAGTGGTGATGACATCGACGATGATGGGAGAGTAGAGGAGCGAGAGCGAGCAGAGTTGTCTTGAAAAGCATACGGTGACAGTGTGGGCAGCTTTCCTCTGACATTGGTGGATGATAGTGAAGGGCCTCTCAACGAAGCTTCCAAGGGCTGTACCCGATTCTCCTCCATTATTGAGGGGTATACGTGTTGAATGGGCGAATAAGACGGTTGTGACCAGCTTTTTGGAGTGGAGGGGCCAGGACTTGGAGTTGTAAAGTCTCGCGGCGCCGACACGCTCTGATGAGTGTCCAGGCTAGGCCTCCTAGTCGTTTCACGGAGGACAAAGTCAGGCAGGGGTAAATCTGGTGATCGTGGAAGACACGTAGATGCTCTAGCATCTCGAAAAGCGGCATGCAGAGTGATGTCATTAATGAACTACATCAGGAAGTTGCGTTAACATATGAGCCGGTGATGGTGAAAATCCCAAGGCCACCAACTTTCGATTCCAGTTGTCGCAATTTTTTCAAGATGTGTTCTGTCGGTCGTCCTTTCTCTTGTTTTCGTGCTATGTATCTCGTAAGAGCTTGCCTAGCCCTGTCAGTATCAGTCCCGCAATTGGCGAGCACAGTAATGACCTGACGTTGTAAGCATGTATGCATATGAGCGGAATAAGATAACTCACCTCCATTTGGGAATCACCATTGAAGATAGTGCTCATTTTACTAATATGTAGCGGTTTTGATGGAAGTGGATGGTATGATATAGTAGGGAGGAAAGTGTGCCAGCGAAGCCAGGAGCGCTTGGATTACCCATCAACGTTTATGAGCGATTTGAAACGTTACCACAGCTTGCCAGATGACCGGGACCGGTCCTGTACTGCGTCGGTGCAGGGTCGGTGCACCAAACGTGCTAATGTTAAATTGACGCACGTTTGCCAACATAGATAGTAACATTGTTTTAAAGAACTGTCGCCGCGGAGCTCAAATTCAATCTCAATGAGTTCCGCTCTGCTGCGACAAACTTAAAAGTTTTGAAAGTTCACTTACATCCCAGAACGTAAAAATGCATCATCTTACTCCCGTGTTCTTCCCAAGTACTCATTTACAGCACGTTCGTCTGCATAACTCTGTATTTGCTGCGCGTCTGATAATAGTATCAGGGGTGAGGCCAAGGACTACTGAAATGGACTGTGACATCAGCAGCACCTACAGAATCTTCAGGAGAATCCCGACAGGACCGACGTCACTATAAGCGCGTAGGATAAGGATGACCACGTCCTTGTCAGGATCGGAAAGAAAATCTAATAAGGCACCTCATTGTTGAGGAGTCATGCATGGCCCAGACCCTGTGACTGGCTAGTCGTTCAGTTGATCCACCCGGCTGCAGACTCATGAGTACCCATGGCTGACCGGTGACAGACCTTCTGATAATCTGATTGTACAACAGACGATTCATTCGACTCGCAACCACCGTTTTCGGATCTCCAGCTTGACGGAACTTGAACGTGACAGCCCATGTGAGTCTGACAGTGATCACGATGGACATACCAAAATAAGTACACGCCTGTCGAGTTCATACCAGAGCGTGCTAATTGTGCCACTAAAAATGGATGATCTACCTAAGGGATGATTGAATTTGAGGAATCAAGCCACAACATCCTTCGAACGAAGATTTCTGGATCAGAACTGGGGTTGACGTAGTCTGGGGTGTGAGTAACTTTCGTCGAGCAGCACTGGCACTGTGGTAATTTCGGAGAGCATAGAATATTACGTAACTCTACCTCTGTCAGAAAATAATTTATTAACTGTACTTGTGAGACGATCATTTTCCATCATGCCAATCTCTTTTTATTCAATGACCGTCTAATGACCATTTGGGACCCAATTTAATTTATCAAGTTGAGGTCTTTTGATTAGATATCGGATTATCATTTGTGAAACGTTCGAACAATCATCAATCCGTTCCAAGTAACGTGTCACCCACCGCTCCCACCTACTTAGGATACTACATAGCGTTCATCCCTTCAGTTTTTTATTTATTTTGGGAAGCTCTTTTTTATTTTGGGCGGGTCGTACTAAATCAACATACAACTCCTCTAACAACCTCGAACCGACGATGATTCAGTTCTGAATTCTTGTTCGTCTATTCACCACTATCCAGTTTGCGCCTCTTGGTCTGCCTAGCTTTGACCCGAGAACTCGATACCACCGTAGTACGAAGTCTATTGTCATTCGCTGCGACAGTTGGCTTTGCGACGCCGTCTGGTACCTGTGTTGCAGAGCCAGGCAAGTCGCCTGCAGAGCGCGTGTGCGTTACCCGAATTTCAGGATCAGGACAATCGATCGCCCTGCCACGCGAGGGACCGGCAGCAGCGTTTGTAGCAATTTTGGCTGAGGAGACTGTGGTGAAAGGGTAGTAATAAGGGTAGTATGCCCCAGTAGGGCCCGTTGCACCAAGAATGAATGTACCAGATGGGCCAGAGGTGCATGTATAGGTGTATGCAGTATTGTTCACGGCAGCGTTCGCATCGCTTCCCGAAGTGGTGGTCTGGTTGCTATTATATTGCGAGTAGTACGCGTGTGCAAAAGCAGCGACTGCCACCCCGTGATTAGCACCGCCCGTTGTGTTCACAGGTCCAGGTCGCACACTTTCAGTGGGGACGCGTGCTTCTGTGGATGCAGCGGTAGTTTGAATTAGATTCGCCGTGTGCGTTGACGTAGTACCAGAGCCTCCAGCAGATCTACCCGAAGGGTCGCACCTTTTATTACTGGGGGATATGGCTGCCATTGATGCGCTCGGGGGTAGAACCGCGGCAACAGGGCGCGGGCAGGCAGGTATAACGATAGTGAGGGGAGCCAACGAGCCACTATCCCGACCCTGGCCATGCCCTTGTCCGTCGCCATTCTCCCTCGTACCCTTAGCACGCAAATAGAGGCGACGGCCTCTAACCGAGGCTGCCTGTGCCTGTGCTGAGTCCTGAGTGCCAGCCGTGACTCCTGACAGCGTGGCAGTAGTGTTCACATATTCGGCAGTGTAACGTGCTGATGATTGAAACTTGGAGGGTGGGAGTCCGGTGGGCCAGGGCACAGTCGAAGGAGGGTGCCGTACGGTAACGGGCGCTAGCCTCAGATTCGAGCTAACGGCAGGGTCAGTGATAGCTCGCTCCGAATTCCAACCGGTCGAGATTTTTGAATTAACTGTAGACTGAGATGCAGAACGGCTGTTAGTGGGAGTCATGGGCATGCGAGGAGGCATCACTCTGCCGCACGCGTGACACTTGGTGCCTGTACATGTGACTATATTCGCCTCCATTTTGCGTAAGATCCCATTGTTAGGCGTATGATAAACACTGGCAGAGGGGGTGCACACCACTACACCCGCTGCAGAAGGGTTGAGAGTTGTTGCGTTCTTCTGTATAACTTGAGAGACAGACTCATACGTTCCATGTCTCGAAATTGTCAGATCCTGCTCTTTCTTCGCCTGTTCTTTCTTGCGCTGGAGAGCCTTGGTTTGCCTCTCACTTTCGGCCAGTGCCGCTGCTTGCGCTTGCTTGGAAACCTTGATTTGTCTGCCAGATCTCGTCGTCACAGGAAGGTTCACAGGAAGTTTTAATGGTGACCGAGCTGCAATGCAAGGTCATAAATCACCGCCGCACAATCAGTATCTCAGAGATGACTTACGCCGGTGTTGCTCAAGGGTATCGTGAATACGAGTGCTGGATTCCACAGCAAAAGGTAATTGTTGGCTCATCTCGAAGTCTGATGAAAAGCAGTTAGACATACACTTAGAGCACTAATCGAGCCACCCAACCGTATCCAAACGCAAAGTCCTCAATATCCAGAATAGCGGCTCCACGACCACGCATGTTTGCGAGTGCTGCATCTGCAATACTATCAATAAGCTGTATGTGGGCTTCGTAGAAAATGTTCGTGATGATCGTCAAAAGCTAAAGGGGGCGATGATATCGAGAACTCTGGGTATTCTTTAGAGTGACTCTTACCACAGGTATATCGCTTCCCACAGTTGACATCCCAAAACGCGCGCGAAAGTACTCTGTCGCCCATCTGTGCACGTCCGTGAAGTTTTCGATTAGCTGAGGACCAAGTTGACGGGATAAATCAATAGGAGGATTTTTATGGTGGTCGCGATTGGCAAGCAATTGCAGTGCCCCCTGGATGAACTGAGAAGGCTCGTTAAGCTATACAAACGTCAATGTGGTGTTCATGTTCCATGAAAAGAAAGAACTTACCGATACATTAACCCTCCGACCAAGCGGCAGAGGAATTTGCCTGTTGGCATAATCCTGTAGGATAGGCCGAGTGTGTGCAACCCATTCGTCGATTGACTATAAGCCGAGTCATGAGATGTAACGATCAGACGGAACGCTGTAACTCACAGAAAAATCGGGTAACGGATATAATATATCTTCATCGTCCGCTGGGTCAAGATCAGTTGGATATTGACCAGAAAATATTGGTCTTCTGTCAAAGCCTTTCCCTTACCTTGTGCGGCAGCAGAATATCTCCCGTCAGCATTCTCATGCGGCGAAACAAACTCCTGCAGTGTGGGCTGCAACAACGGTGGGGCAATGGTCGACGGTAAGCTCCGAGTAGATGAAACTATGCCACCAGGCAAGAGTTCCGACAGTTGTTCAGGAAGAGTAGTAGAGTATGCATCGTCATACATGCCACCGAGAGCTGACGTTGTGGCATCGGAAGGACTGTAAAAGTAATGCGAATCTGTTCCAGTGATGGGTGGTACTGATATAGGATTAACGACAGGCTGGTATTCCTCATCCTCGCTATCCGGGAGAAGGGTTGTTGATGATGAGGTGAATGACGCAGTATCTACGTTTGAGGCAGCGCGTTCGACACGAGTTGTTCTTCCCACCATATTGGCGATATAGAAAATGAGTGGTTCTGAATGACAAGTGGTACTTAAGAAAGACCAAGGAGTGCTGTGGGCACCCATCGTCGTCGTCAAAGCACGCAAACAGGTTGTCACTTCAAAAACAAAGGCGCAAAACCTGATTAGGTATGAAAGAGTGTAGACAAAGGGAGGGTATCATGTCACTGACGTGCAAAGGTCATCGCGGTACCGCTATACAATGAATCGTCATTGTCTGTGATTGTGTAAACTGTAGGATATACTTTAATTAGTAGCTTGTGAAGTTTGAAATTTGCATGTGGCAATGTCACGGTGCCGAGTGTAGTGGCACTGCTAGGGATGGTTTTTTGCCAAGCAAGTTGAAGCGGCTATTTCTAACGAATATAAGCTTATCCGAGATTGAATCCGCAGAACGCTCCTTGCACGAGGAAGATGTGAGGATTACATAATGTTAATGAAGGGTGTCGAGGAAAACGTTTGCATTCCGCCGTTTAGGCTGGGGCAAAAAAATACATCAGACCGCAAACTTTCAATTTCCGACAGTCCTACGGTAGAACGATACATATCTTAATTGCCCCGCAGATGTGTGAGGATTAATGCTAATCATCCGGTTTCATTCTTTCTGTGATTCCTTGCGACATCCCACTCACGCGCCGTCACATCTTCGCTCCACTCCTCGCGAAAGCAACGAGGATTGAATTGAACGATCGCCCAGTATGTCAAAATATCAGAACATCACAGCTTCATCCGTTACAATATCATCCCCATGTTCTCAGTATGAGCTTTAATCCATCTTCACTCTATTCTACCCCAGAATACTCAGGCATGTCGAGCTCGAGGTATGGATTCTTCCTCGGCCTAGAAGTCCAGTGGACTTCAAGAGCTCCATTGAAGGAGTTGCAGGCGTGTTCGTCGGTTCCAGAGAAGGAAACATGGTTGTATGGTGGTTCGTCTAAGGCCTTCGGGAAAACAATCTAGCGGTTCAGAGTGAATGGAAGTTGCACAATGGTATGGACACAAAGTTTTATCATCGGTGTTAAAGCCTCCATCTGTGAGACGCGACCCCACAAGCCAGGACCCTGTGTGACGCCCCAAAGTCCAAGATAGCCATTGCTCTTAGTGAGTTTGCAGGAGTTGGACGGAGGGTTTGGCGGGACACGTTAGCCACGAGTCAGGCTTATCCTCGTACTTGCCCATGATGCCTTCCAGACGACGCGACAGATCCGAAGGTGATTCTCAACTTCGTTCAACGGCAGAGGACGAGTATAAATGGAGGATATTGTTCATATTCTTTTGGCAATGAGGAGATAAGGTCATCTCACAGAGCCACGAGTCGGTGAATTGATATCAGATGACTCGCAGTCTCCTCGTTGTAACCGTGGGAAGTATACCACGATTTATGCCAAATATTAGTTTTATGTTGTGAGCAATTTAAGCTGTGCATTCATGTGAAGCTTGAGCTTGACAAGCTTGAACGTTTGAACATTCAAATATCTAAACTTCACATGAATGTATGTACAGGCGATTTGAAATATCGTTCATTTAACTTTTGACTGTGCTTGCAATTGCCGAGGCGATTGCCAAACAAGTTGATTAGTAAGCGATTTATACAAATAAGCGCCCACAGAAATGCACTAGCAGGTAGTGGTACAACTGTAGCCAGGCTCTCTCGTCGACGATCAATTGATCAACTACCAGTAATCCCGCATCAATATGCTCAAACCTGTGTAATCAGGCCTCTTAGCGTCGTAGTAACACGCCTAGGTACTTCCCATCAATATAATACCTCCTGCTATCTTTATCCAGCACCGGTCACAGTCATTACCGCGGCACTCTAAGCCCGTGAAGCGCCCCTAGATGTCAACTCGAATTTCCTTCTGTAAACCTATACCTGTCAATAGTTAGCTGCTGAGCGCTGAGCGGCAGCTCCATCATCTACCAATAACCGAAGGCTATCAGTCGGGATGGCGGTCCACAACGTTCACAGCCAACGTCCAGATCAAAACCACACCACAATAGTTCCCCACGCACGCCAGCAACAGGAACGGCCCGCACAGGGTTAGCCGCAAGGCAGAGAATACTATATAATTTCCGTTCTCTACGCCTACATGTCGCTGTTCTCCCATTTCCTCATTCAAGGACACCTCTCATTTCTTTCGTCTTGTGTTGTTACTTGTATATACACTTCTAGGGTGCAGGCCATCTTCTTTTAGGTCGTCATCTACAGATTTATATGCCAGCTCCGACCATGTCCTTCCGGTTCTCGTTCTCCGACATCCTTTATTTTACTCGCAATGCGAGAAAAGCGCCTCTTATCCCAGAGGGTTTCGTCCTCGAAACACCTCCGGAGCGCAAAGCTACAGAAATACCGTTTAAGCCAGAGTCTTCAACATCTCGCTCAACACTTCCTACCATTTCACAATCGCTAGTATCTTCGCCTGCATCCTCCATTCTGGAGGTACCCCTGGGGCCTGTCACTTTGACAGGAAGTGATAGCATGGAAACCCTTGTCAACGTTGTTTCAAAGCCAGGGTTTCCACCTCCAATTCTGCAACTCTACCCACCTGCTAATGGGGCAACGCACACACGACGCATATCGTTCGCAGATTATACCACACCCCCGCGTCCTGTAGAGCCTGTCAATGTCATCGACGTGGGTCGGGTCCCGTCCAAGCCCTCCGCAGCCGCAGCGGAGACACCTGAGCAAGCAAAACCTTCTAGAGAGAACGTTCCTAATGTAGAAAAGAAAACAAAGAGGAGGAGTATCGTGCGGAGTATCTCCCTGCTTGCCCCTCGCACATCCGGCACAAAGGCGCATCGCTTCTCGGTCCCTGCCTTTTCATCGCTGACGGATGCCATGAATAAGCGGGCAAGCAAGCGGCCGTAGATGTCCAGTCCAGGGGCTGGGAAGAGGACCTGGCTTAGGAAGTTAATTCCACCAAAAACAGAGAGGCGCACCGATGTTTGAGTTATGGTTTGGCATTATACATGTGTTTGATTGTATCCTATCCTATGATTTCTCTAATTTCTGACTCAACCTTAATGTATGTTCTATGACTTGTAGCCTCTTTTTGAACTAGGGATGGTCCATGCAGTATGGCGAACTGCTTTAGTTTAAATCACGATCTACGTAATGATTTGGTATATACAACATTCAAGCTATATCGAGACACTAATCATATGGTATGGCATGGTTCTGGTACTGGGGACGTGTGGTATGCACAATTGGAATGTGAAATGTTTATCTGATTATCATGCAGCTGCACGCGTCTAGGTTCGCTACGCATATCGACTACTGTTCCGGATTTGCTGAGGTACAATCAACAGAGAAGGAACAAGAACGGAGACGTACGTAGGCCAGCTTATCAGAATTGCTACGACTGCAAGAATGGTATCGCCCTTCTCGAACCTCAATGCGCTGTACATCGCTATAGCAAATAAAGGAAATTCGAAGCCAGCTAATGACCGCAAGAAACAGATAGCGGCCAGTACTGATCACAAAATGGTTAGATAAGTGAGATTAAATACGGAAAAAGTACCAGAAGTGGCATGAAAGGGAGAACAATTAACGATTTCAAGCTGTGTGCACTGGAAATTTAAGGCAACACCTGCTCCCACGAGAGCGATGCCTTGTCGAAGCGCCATTAGAGGGACGGGACTGACTGAATGAAACCAACATTAATATCTAGAATCATCCAATGAGTATGGGCTTGGGCACTCCAGCCTGCGATCAAGCACCTGTTGGAAGTAGTAGAGATCCTGGGAGCATGTCAGCTGATGGAACGTCTTGAACACCCAAGAAAGAGGACACAGTAATCGTGACGAAAAAATCTGAACTCTGGCTTTCCAAGGCACCCATGTTTCGAGTATGAATATTTCCAACTAGGGCTCCTTGGAAAACTACCCGCAGATTTTTTGACGAGTTTTTAACTCACTCCTAGTACCCAAAACGGAGGCGTAAGCTAAATAAAATTAGTAGAGATGAACGAACTATCATATGACCACTCAGTCCCAAACAGTACTAGTGCAAGGATCTTTCATAGCACCATCGATAACCCACGTAAACCAGAATTATGAGACACGTACATGATTGGTGGAAAAATCACATACCACCCATCTCCAGATCCAGGTCGAGGGTTCATAAATCCTGGGGAGGAGGTAGATGAAATCGTTAGTCCACCTAGACCATGTCCAACCTTTCAATTGGAATGGAGGGCAATTGCCGAGCACTTACCTGTAAATAAGACTTAATAAGTTTGAGCTGCAACTTAGCTTGAACACCGAAAGGTTAGCTCGGCCCGTTCTGGCAGCTAACACGTCACGGTCACTAAGTCCGTCACTACACGTTACGGTCAAGTGTCCATCTACGAGGCAAGCTAGACGATCAATTCTAGAGAGAGAAAGTAGTGTGACTCATGCGTGTACTCCGAGTCGGAGTACGGACCGCGGCCAGCCGGAAGTCACAATACAGAACTCTGATCAAGCGTCGCATGTAAGGTATATCCTATAGGAACTCGACTTCCGTCAGATATTAATAAGTACAGTCACGGTGCAGATATAGGCAAGCTTATCTTTTCCCTCATCAAACCCCTCATCATGCCAGCTGTGCAACCTCCATGCAAGGTCCTCGTCTCTGGCGCGAATGGTTATATCGCGATTTGGGTCGTGCGTACCCTTCTCGAGAAGGGATACGCTGTCCGTGGAACAGTCCGGTCTGAGGAAAAAGCAGCACACCTCAGGCAATTGTTCAGCTCGTATGGTGATAAGCATGAGGTGGTCGTCGTTGAAGATATCACAAAGGTGCGCATAGACAAGAAAGTGATCGCGTGGGACCTTACTGTGATGTATTTGAAATAGGAAGGAGCCTTTGACGAGGCAGTTAAAGGTGTTGATGCCATTGAGCACACAGCCTCTCCTTTTCACATGAGAGCGGACGACCCGGACGGTAAATTGACACGAATTAATACCCTGACTTCTATTCACTGTTCGTAGAACTTATCATTCCCGCCAGTCAATGGCACTGTTGGGATTCTAAAGAGTGCTCTCAAGTATGGGTAGGTGCTTTGTCGTCGTCTGAAGGTGTGCGCTGTTAATTAATATCGCGTCAGCCAATCTGTCAAGCGTGTCGTGATTACTTCATCGGGAGCTGCGATTCTGCGTGATTCGCCAACGCCATCTACTTTCTCCGAACTGGACTGGAACGAGCAATGTCTGGAAATTGTAAGGGAAAAGGGTCGCGATGCGCCTAATATGATGAAGTATCGTGCTTCAAAGACTCTCGCCGAGAAAGGTATGTGATGTCGGGCGTGTTCATCGTGGACTGGCGATTCTTATATCCTTATAGCGGCTTGGGAGTTCTGGAACACACATAAAGCCAATATTGGCTGGGATCTCACTGTTCTTAATCCACCTTTTGTGAGTTTTTCCAATGTTAGGGATTTTAATCGGGACAACTCACCCATCTCAATGATAGGTCTTTGGGGTATGTCAGAACGTGCTTCTAATTCCCTATTTAAATGTACATACTTCTTCCATGATAGCCCGCTATCAATGCGGCCACAACACCGTTGGGATTGGGTACATCCGCGAACATGTTCTACAACCATGTCGCCCATCCAAACTCCAGCGGCAACAAATGAATTTCTTGCTTCTGTCGGTACGGCCTGGATCGACGTGCGTGACCTTGCCGAAGCGCATGTCATCTCGCTCGAGAAGGAAGCTGCGGTGGCGAACGAATTATCGTTAGTGCAGGTACGGTAGCTTCGTGCATCCAGCAACGATCTGGCACTTACTTTTCTCCCAGGACTTTGGAAATGGCAGGATTTCAGTAGGTGCACTCTGTTGTGTCGCTGCTCTATCATTGACATGATCCTCGTAGTTGATGCTGCTAATACAATCTCGCCACCACCGAAACTCTCAACGGGTGGTTTGCCGAAGGTAACCCCGGTGCTGGTACTGGACACCCCTCTACGTACACCTTCTTTACTACGATACCGCCAAAGCTGCAACGAATCCTGGGGCTCAAGTACCGAACTATCGCAGAGACGACGAAAGACACGCTGGCAGACTACGAAGCAAAGGGATGGTGATAGATTTTATACCAAGAAGTTTAGATGGATTGTAACCAACAAATGTGAGAGATTGAACGTTTCTACGCAATCAGTACATATATGTGAAGCACAGGTAAGCAGCAGGCTAAGAGGTTTCGGCACTCGGCTAGGACGAGCAACTAGTATATGGGTTTGAACAACATCGCGTGAATGTGACGTGATGGTGGGTAAGCCATGCTGAATGTATGCTGAATGATGCCGAAGTACAGCTGGGTAAGTACAGTCGAAGGACATGAAATTTAGAAAGCACGATGACAAGGGTTCAATAGGAATACACAATAGTTATAAGCACTAGAAGCACAGATGACCTTTTCATAGCAAGTA